>PVHY01008633.1:0-60543 GCA_004024945.1 Uropsilus gracilis
AGGAACGAACGAAGGAATGAACGAACGAAGGAGGAAAGAAGGAGGGAGGGAGGGAAGGAGGGAAGGAGAGAGGGAGGGTGGGAGGGAGGGAAGGAGGGAGGAAAGGAGAGAGGGAGGGAGGGAAAGGATAGCCACGCATTTGGCAGCATGCTGATGTGATTGCCTCCACCTCTGAGGTTATCAGACTCAGCCTGTCATGGTCTTTGAACTACTTTTCAACTCTGTAAATTCTGGTGAACTGATAGTAATGCAAATCATTCCAGTCCATGGAGGAGCAAATGGATTT
The DNA here is from genome assembly GCA_004024945.1 of Uropsilus gracilis. NCBI lineage: Eukaryota > Metazoa > Chordata > Mammalia > Eulipotyphla > Talpidae > Uropsilus > Uropsilus gracilis. The sequence goes on from PVHY01008633.1 coordinate 287, forward strand.
TGTCTGGTAGACTGATTCCTCCACTCCCAGATTGGATCAGCTCCCCTGGTTGCCTGGGCACCGTCAGCTCTTTCGGGTGCTCCTTGGCATTGGTTTCTGATGCCTGCTGGTCCCCTCATTAATTAAGAACTTCAACAGAGTCTTTGACTTGTGTTCATTTGTATGTGTGTGTCATGATTTTATCTTTTAAGGAAATGAATCTTAGCTTGTCCGGAGGCAGAGGCATGTCTCCTGTCTCGCCTAGGTCGGGCAGGGTTAGGGTGGCTGGAGGAAGTAGTTGAAAAGGGCCTGAGGCCCCTAGTGTGACTCAGGCTGGTGGGGGGGGGGTCTGGGTTTTCACTGTGAAATGATGGCAGAGGCTCTCATTCTCTTTGTAGAGTCGTCCTTCTCCTTTTTGCTTAGAATAAGTCAAAATACTTATTCACATTCTCCCTGTTATCAATGGAGTCCTGTCCGGTGGTCATCATTTTTTTCTAAAAGTTATGTTCTGCTTTTGTCTGTTTGTACATCCCTCTCTCCCAGCTCATGACAAGGGATGTGTTTATGTTCCTCCTTCCCGCTAGCATTTCGGCCAAGTGGATGCAGTGAGGACATGACAGCCTGTGTTGCTGTTCCAGGAGCCCAGATACCATCTTCCCTGGCCAGTGGGGGCCCTGTTGTCCACTCCTGCATGGACTGTTGCTCGGTGCCCTTTAGTGCACTTGCTGAGTTCCGCTCTTTCTGCCCAGGCCCTGTGCCTTCTGGGTCTGTCTTTGCATTCACATTTCCCAGGCAGAAGCTGGTGCTGGGGACATTCAGCCACTGCCCCACATCATCCAACGGGGTACACCCTGCTCCACAGATTGGCTCAAGCTGGCCTCTGCTCCTGCTTCCAGAGCCTTCCTTCAGAGTTGACTCTACTCTCAGACTTTCTCTGCAGGACATGACTTTATTCTCAGCCCTTTGTCTTTATTCTGGAGGAGGGGCACTTGCCTCTTCCTGAAGTCATTGCTCCTGTGGGATTTTCATAATGCTGTTTCTTGAGGCTCTTTCCTCAGCATCTGGCATCTAACTTTTCCTTGACCAAGTTCCTGGAAGCCTCTGTCCAACGGGCTTGTGCAGAATTCCAAACAGTGACCAAATATTGCAAGGAGCAGTTTTCCAGAGACCGGACAAACTATCCTCCTGCCTAAGCATTGGTCCCTTTTGTAGTCCCCACCCCCTGCTCCACAAACAGCCCAAGAACAGGGCTTTTAGAGATGAGCTTATTGATCTTTGTGACATCAGACACAGCCATCATGACTGTAAAGGTCTGTGTAATAAATATGTGAGACAGGAGCTCGATCAGAAGTCCAGTCATCATTATGAGCTACCCAAAGGGAGGGGAAGAGGGGATGAATAGTGCACAGTGGGGGCAGAGGTCAGCCCCAGCCAGCTACCTCCCCAAGTTCCCTGTCAGTCCATTGCCCACCCAGACCTGCTGCTTTGCAACCATTCCAATCAGGGTACAGTCATCATCAGTTCTAGCAGCTAAAGAATATCTCATTTACATTAGGGAGACAAGAAAGACAAACAAACAAACAAACACACAGACAAGAAAAATTAAAAACTGCCAACAGAACTGAAACATAGAGCAAGAGAGGGGGAGCAGGGTGAGAAACAGGGGAGGAGGATGGCACAAAAGATTAAAATGGTTCACAGGTGACAAGGTGATGGGAGATCCTCAGGGTAGACAATGATGTAATTTTTATATCTATCTATCTATCTATCTATCTATCTATCTATCTATCATCTACATATAGGTATATATACAGGTACAATCAATAAAAAAGATAAATTAATTTTAAAAAGAATGGTGGAACCCTTAGAATTAGCTTCATAGAATTTTGGCATGTAATACCACAGGTGTTGGGCATAGAGGCTAATGGCAGGAGGGTAAAACCCCTTATAATTCACTCACCCTCCAACTGCCCACCAAACAGAGAAGCACATAGGAACTTGTGATTTGGGGGAAAGGATGTGAGAGCAGGGGATTCCTCTCACGATACCCCCAGGATCTCAACTATGCAGGGCACCAGATTCCGGCTGAATGACATGTAGCAAAATCTGGAGAAACTGAGGTAGAGGAGTGGGGCCACTTGGCTGCTGTGGCTGATGGGTCAGTTCAGCACAGGGTCATTTTCTGAGCATCTGCTTTGTGAGATACGAGACTTCTAAGAAGAGATAATCCCTTCCTTTGGGGGGTTTGCAACCAGTCACTAATCACTTTTCTCTGGTGGGCTTATTCGGTTTGATTTCAGGAGGGGGGGTGGCATTTGGGGTATTGCAGTAATTTATGTTGGCCCCACACCGAGAACAATGGCTGTCAGGATAGAACATTAGATGAAGGCCCAGGGCAGGCGTTTGGGAAACTGAATCAAGCTGGGACTCAGGGCTCTTAGCAGGGGCAATGGGAGATAATCTTAGAAGGGAACAAGTATAGCAGGACCCTGAAGCCATTGCTTTTAATTCAAGGGAGGGAGTGAAAAATGGAATTATACAGTCAAGAGAACTTCAGTCTGAATTTGTGTGACTTCTCTCTGTGACTCTCCCTGATTTCCTGCACAGCCCTGCCGTAGGCCGCCTGGTGCCCCAGAGAAGCTGTGTTTCTAAGCATCCTGTCATGTGCCTGGTGCAGTTCATCACTCTTGTTTCTCCCCTTTGGCCGTGAGCTCCACCTGAAGCTGTCATGTCCTAGTCACATCTTCTTTTGCCAAAAGTTAGTATGGTAAAGAGCACAAGAGAGCATCAAGTGATAGTGAGCAAGTGCTATGGGGGGCCATCGCCTGAGTCCAGGAGAGGATGGCTGGAGGGCAAAATGTGGGTAATAACACTTGAATGTCTTGCTTTCTGGATTGTCAGATGACAATCACAGCACCAATAGATGATACTGATAATAAATAATACTATTAATAATAAATAATAAAAATAATAAATAATAACTAATAAAAGTGAATCTGGTTGTTTGAACAGAAGTGTTGGCTATGGGTCATAAAATGTATATTCTTCTAGTCTGAGAACTAATGTTAACCTGAGATTATCATTCTGCTTTCTCTTTCACTTCTTGTTCCAACATGTCATGAAGGACCATCCCATTTTAAACACAACACTTATTTTTAACATGATGTATAGTCTTGTCTTTTAAATAAATTGTTCACTCTCAGTAAATAAGGTCTTTTTGTTATTCTCTTTATATATTCTCTATGGTGGTATAGATTACAAATATGTTCAATGACAGTTCCTGCTGATATTTTAGTAAAGTAAATGATATTTTCTTTAACTTTATATTTGTTTCCTGAAAGTTTGGGCTATAAGATGAGGTTTGGGGGGCTAATTTTATTTTCCTTAGAGATAGGAGATAGTTCTGCTATGATCTATTGAACATTCTATCTTTACTCCACTGAACTGAGATTTGTTTATTTATGTGCCAATAACACAAAGTGCTAAGTAAGCAGGGTAGATAAAAGGAGACATGTATCTTGAAATTTAAAAACATCCAAGATAAAGACAAACCATTAAAGGTACTCAAAGCGATTGCTTATTTTAACTAAAACCAGATTTGCCAAAGTTAATAGAGCATTACCTTCAAGTATCAGAAGGAAATTATTTTTTAAATAAAATCTTTGCTTAACTGAGCAGTTTAGGCAAAAATGAAGGGAGTGTTAAATATGGAAAGTCTCAAGTGGTTTGTATCATATCTGAGAGAATGATCAAGGATATAGTTCAGAAAATTGAGCTGAAACCAAGGAAGAGGCAGACATGGAGCAGAGTCAGCTGTTGTGAGAAAAAAAAACACACACACAAAAAAAACCATGAAATGCTGCAGTCAAATTTAAATATTTGGTAATATTTTCAATGTAAATAGTAACAGAGGTTTTCAGTTAGTAGAAGATTGAGAAATATGGCAGTAATAGTGCAAGTTTGCTCTGGGGATTCTCTTATTTGCATATGATAGGGAAACCCCAATTAAATGTACAAATTGAAAATAAATGTAACTAGAGGTGTGTGTTAAATATTCAAGTAGATATCAGAAGAATAGAGATGGTATTTTACTTCCAAATCACTAGTCACAAAATAAGAAATGAGAAAAATTCAAAAGCTTACCATGTGCATGAGCAGAAAAATAGGAAGCAATAAAAAAAAAGGTATGGTAAAAAGGCAACTAATAGAATAGAAAAATAAGTTAAAACAATCACTAATCATGAAAATGAAGATGGATTTAAATCCTAGAATAATCCACAAAACAAAATAGACTTTGATTGAGCTAAAAGCAAACATAAAATAGATAACTTGTTGATGTATATAGAAGCTAGATTTCAATCAAAATGGTCTAGTAGAATGAAAATAAAGGGGTAAAAATTTGTATGTCTCCAAATTACCATAGAAAGAAATCATATCTAATCATATCTAAGTGTTCTTTATTCAACAAATAAAAAGGGCAAATACATCAAAAAGGACAAAATGAATATTTTATGTTGATTAAAAGAAAATTTACTGAGGAGACATAGTGGTCACAGACAATTGTGTGGCAAGCAGTATAGCTTCAAAATAAATGCAGCCAATACTGATGAAATACACAGGAGAAATGGACAAAACTAGAATCTCAGGAAAAAGAAGTTTGGTTGATTGGATGAAATAAAACAACTGATAAGACTAACCGAAGGCCATATGGAGAAATTTGTGCTCCCCAAGAAATACATAGTATTTTCAATCACACTTGAAATAGTCACAAAAATATTTTCTGAGTCATACATATTTGAAATTAACTATTGCATAAACCGTATTATCTGATTGTAATGCTCTAAAAGAAGAAATTAATAGCAGAGGAATAGTATCAGTAGTCTATTTCCACTTAATTTTTTTTAAAAAAGTATCAAATGAATTTTGACTTATCAGACTGCTAAGAAGTGTCTCATATAAAATGAATGACAATGAGTGTGACCATCTCCAGGAAGATATGTTAAAGCAGTTCCTAAAAATCAGAGAGTACAGGAGCTTGAAATTTGATTAAACTTGCACCTAAAAAGTTATAAAATGAGCATCAAAATAAATATGAATACATAGGAGGAATTAATAAAGACATAAAAATGATTTTAAAAAGAAGAAACATGTATACATTTTAAAATAAGATAATAAAAAATGAAAATGTAACTTTGAAAACAAAAAGCTACATTAATAAATAAAATAACACATATCTAAATGAAATGCCTGGTTAAAATGGATCACTTTCTAGGGAAATATAAATTATTGATTGTGCCTTACAAGTAGAAAACCAGAATGAATTAAAAATACATTAAAAAAGGGAAAGTAGGCAAACATTTACATTTTTAAATATATACTTTTTACATTTCAATGTTACCACATCTAAGGAACAGATAACCTTCATAGATGTTATCCCTTTAATAATATTATTTATTTATTAAACTATAAGTAATATTTAGTTATCTAAGAGATATCTATGTTGTATAAATTATTCTAAAACATTTATTAAACTATAAGTAATTTTTAGTTATCTAAGAAAGAGAAATCTATGTTGTATAAATTATTCTAAAACATAAAAAGATAAAAAATTTATAAACTAATGTTTGTATCAATTTAACATGACAGCTTACAGAAAGAGATCAGCAAATCTTACATGTGAGTATTGATGCAGACAACCCAAATGAATGCTAACAGATGAAATTCAGAAGTGCATTAAATAAAAATACCAAGTAAGTTTTATCTTAAGTAGCAATTATTAACCTGGTAGACTGACTAATGCAATTTACTACAGATTGATGTTAAAAGAGGAACAAAAAATGTCTCAGTGGAGACTGAAAGAAGTATTAAATTTAGCTCCAGTTTTTGATAGAAACTAAAAGAAAACTTCCATAATTGGATAAATATCATTCATAAGAAAATAGCACAAAATAAAGCTAACTGTTGAAAATTAAACATACATACACATGGAAGACCTGAATCACATCGCATCAGCAACAGCAGATATCCTTGCCAGCAGTCCACTGATGGCTATAGCCAGAGCATGATGAGAACAAATTAAAAATAAGGGATCTAAATTTTGTGGAGAAATTTCCAGCATTGTCATTATTTCTAGCTGATTACTTATCTTAAAATAGAATCAATTGACAAACCCTGAGAGCTGAGGAAGGTAGATGAGAGAATAGTTGTGTTGTCTATCAGTGAATAGCAAGGAAGCAAAGGAAAAAAAGAACCTCATTAACAATAGTGAGAATAGGTGTGAAAGGATAAGGTAGGAACCTGGTATAACTACACCTGACCATAGTGAGGAAAGCTATATAAATGTGCCGAAACACCTGAGTGAAGCCATCCAGAAGGGCTTATGTGTCCTTACCTCCCTTCTTTCCCACAGTTGCCCAGACAGTGGAAGTGAGGCACAGCAACAGGATAGTGGTGGCGGGTTCTGGGGTCAAGTTCATGAACTGCTTTGCTCTAGTGCACACTGCCTGCAATCTCTACATAGCAGGTCTTCTGGCAAGAGGAAACAGTGGGTGGATGAGGTTTGAAATGAGGAAGAGGTCGTTCAGTGATTTCTTTATTAGTTCTTTGATTTATATGTGTGCGCGCATGTGTGTACATGCATATATATACATTTTTAATTTTCCATTCATTTATATAACATAACTATCTAATTTTCAGAGTACAACTTCATGCCTCAATATGTACATATACTTCACTTACTCACCACCAATCACCAGTGCCTATATATTATTACATTACCTCCCTTACTCCCAATTTGTTCCCTTTCCCATTCCCTCTGTTAGCCACTATATTTTCCCCACTCTAAAAGTTCTTTCATCGAATTTTGCCAGTTCGCTTTTTGGTTATTTATAGTCTGCAAATGATTGAAACCATCCAGTAATTGTCTTTTCACTTTCTGACTTATTTCACTTAGCATAATCATTTCAAGCTTCATTCATTTTGTCCCCAAAGACACTATTTCATCTTTTAAAATAGCTGATTTTTCCTTTGAGTCCTTGCAGCCCATGAGTCCTGTCTGTTATTGTGATGTTTCTCTTCATTTTCTGACTTCTGCTCTGCCTAAGAGCAGAAGTTCTTATTAGCAATTGGGACCCCCAGGGTTTGAGACTAAGGTAAGAAGTGCAGTCAGGAATCTGAGACACATGGTCCCTGGAGCAAATGTGGAAAGACTGCCCACTGGCCAGAAATATCACTGCATTTCTTTAACTAGGTAGAAACTGGAGGAATTTCATGCCTGGCAGTCATGAATTTCAAACTATACGCTCAACTCAGTTTATCCTTGCCTCCAGGGAAAGCAACTGAACGGTCTGGAGAGTGCTCACACCACTGATGACTTATGGCAAATGAACCCTAGAGAGCTTGGTTCTAACCTTTGAAGTGCTTTTTTCTGGCACTTATCAAGTTAGCACTTCTTATTTTTCCTGGGGATGCATTAATGCCAGACAACTTTATTGAATCATTACAAGATTCTTTATGAACTTTGTAATCAACAGACAAGATGTGTTATGTTTATGATATAGTTCCCTAGGTGTTCCTGGTAAGCAGATCATAGTCTGGATTCCATTTTGCAGATGGTATAGATGGTACCTTTTTTAAAAAAAAACAAGGTAACCTTGGTCTGCATTGTTGTTGGTATTTTGGAAATATAGGGTCCTTCCTAAAGGAAAGGGTCCTTCCTTTCCTTAGTGTTCCCACCATCTAGGTACCCACAGCTCACCTCCACAGTCTCCTTCCCACTTCGCTCCTATTCTTTTCCCAGTGAAATCAGTCCGGTGGTCCATCCTGAAGGCTCACTGAGACCCGTGGCAGGCATCCTCCAGACTGAAGTTTGCAGTTCTTTCTGACCTTCTGGTACAACTGGTCACGTGATTTTTATTTTGGCTTTGTTGACCACTGCTCCTTTCATTATGAAAGCTAATATTCACTTTGGTTATGAAAGCTAACTTTTCTAATAAAATATTGATGACAAGGCAAAGAAAGAATTCTTTATATTTCAAAAGACCAAGTTTAATACCCATGACATAGTCAAATGACTTAATTTCAGTCCTTCCTTCCCTTAAGCAACCAAATTTCATTTTGTCTCTTCCTTTAATCCATCTGCTTAAACCATGTTACATGCTTTAATGACTGCATTTTTTTTCAGTCTTCATAAACTTTTTTCATGTTTTTGCTAGTAATCATATTAATGGTGATGGAATATACCATCAAGAGGAGTATCCCAATTCACCATTGTTAGATAATTAGTAGGTTTCTATAAAAAGATAATTCTAGCATTAATATTGAAATAGTTATTAACAAGACATTGAAAAAAAAACATACAAGTGTGTCTCCTATCCTAAAATTTTCCCAACAGTAACATTTTAAGTAGCTCTAGTACAATAGCATAACCAAGAAATTGACATTCCAGCAATCCAGAGATTTCACTAGTTTTACACCTATGCATTTGTGTGTCCATGCATGTGCATGCATGATTCTAAGCAACTTCATGCCATGTTAATTTATATGACCCCTTTTTCTAAGTAAGAGAAAGGTCATAGCAAAGGATTGGCACTTACACTTTTTAACAGAACTGAAATATACCATCAAGATGTAAAATTGCCCCATTACTGCAAATATTCTTTTTCAGTACATCCTCTTGATCCTTTACCCTCCCTTGACAAACACTAATAGGATCTGTCCCTTAAGGATTATGCTACTGTATTAATATTATACAAATGAATTTATTTTTTATGTAACCTTTTGAGAGTTGTAGAATAGCAATTGTGTTCTAATATACAACATTTGTTTAACCAGTCATCCATTGAGGGGCATCTGGTATGATTGGAGTTGTTAACTATTACAAATATGGTTACAAACACTTATGAATAGATTTTACGTGAATAGACACTGTTATTTATCTGGTAGAAATGACACAAGAGTATAATGGCTGGTTTGTATGATAAGTAGATGTTTATCTTTATAAGAAACTGCCATATTTTTCTTTAGAGTTTATCTGTAATTTAGTCTTCTGGAAGTGTGACTGAGTTGCTTTCTATATGCTCAGATATTCCCTCCCAGTTTTGTTCATTTTGACTGGCATGAAGTGACTCCTTCATTGTGTGTCTATCTTTTGAATTACTGTTTTTCTTTTTGTTTATTTTTATAATTGGTTTCTGAGAGCTGTATATATATATATATATATATATATGTCTTTAGTCAGATACAAGTTTAGTAAACATTTTTTATCATTCCACAGATTTTCATATTCTTGACAGAGTTTTTCACAGAGAAAAGAATTTGTTTTTTCATTTTATTAAAACCCGTTTCATCAAATTTTATTTTGATGGATTGTATTTTTGGTGTCAAGTCTAAGAACTCAGTCTGGACAAAGCCCCAGAGATTTTATTCTGTTTCCTAAGCTGCATAGTTTTAAGTTGACATTTAAGTCTGTAGTTCATCTGAGTTCTATACTAGTAGCTAATTATCATCAAATGTGAGATTTAGTTTCATCATTTTGCCTTTGGTTTTCCAGTTGCTTCAACTCCACTTGTTGAAAAGGCTATGTTCTTCCTTTGAATTGCTTCACACCCTTCTCAAAAGTGATTTGACATATTTGGGGGGGGCGGGGGTCTGCCTACTCTGGAGTTTTCTGGTCTGTTTTATTGATCTCTGTGTATGTCTCTCTACAAGTCACCTGTAAAATGCTGCTCCCTCATTGAGAAGTTGGGCTATAAAAGTGTCTACTTTTCAGAGAAGGAAAATAAAGAAGAAGTTTGACTGCTGCAGATTATACTAGGGGGAGACTCCTTGTCATAACCAGGGGTGTGGGACTGTCCTTTGGGCTGAGAGATGGAAGATTCATGGCAGGGTATCCTTCCCAAAGCTTACACATTCGGTGCCTAAGCCCCAAGGGTTGTAAATCTCTGAGCCACGAGTTTTTGCAAGCTAGCAAATGAGGGAAATGAAGGTTCAAGAGTCGGGGCTGCGAGGCTGTGAAGGGTGTCTTGAGTGTGCTCTTCTCTCTTCCTTGTCCCCTCCACATTCTCACTCACCAACCTTTTTCACTGATTCTTCACTGCACAATTCTGTTAGCCCTCTTCTGGATCACCCTTCATCAGATCTTTTGGAAAATGTTATAGAAGAAGACCGTCAGGAATGAAGGAGTATAAATTGTAAAACAGAGGCTCTATGAAAACAAAAACAAAACACAAAAAACATGCTGAAATGATTTGCAAATTGGAATTATAAAACGTATGAACCCTCTTGGACATCAGCTAGCCTGCCCCATAAACAGCATATTTGGACCTAAAAAATTAGATAATAGAAATTGATAAATAATTTAAAAATATTTAAAAATAGCTAAGAGTAGAGAGTGCAAGAAGGGAGCTAACCATCTTTTCAAATATTATTCTAGGAAAAAAAAACAGGACAATTAACAGAGATGAGAAATACAGTCATCAGAATAAAATGGAAGCAACACATGTCAGGCAAAGCACAGTTAAAGAGTCAAGGAAATTTGCTAGCTGAGTCACAACAAGCTAAGTAGATGAAAAATACAAAAGAAGAATTAATAGTGGCAATAATATCTCATACTTCTTCGGTGTTTCTGTGCTTCAGGTCCTAATCCTAAATGCTTTGCACATATCAACAACCTTTTGAGGAAGATACTATTATTATTTCCATTTTGCAGACAATGAAACAGGGCAGTGTGCCCAAGATTTTGCAGAAAATAGACATGGAATCTCATCCAGCACAGACCATGAACTTAGTCCTGTGAAGCATGGAGTGTAGTTTTTCTCTCAAGTGTAGGTTCAGACAGCAAAACACACATTTGCTATTACTGTAAAAGGAAATAATAGAAAAAATGTGGGAGAGGTGAAGACTATTTTTAGAAGAAAGACAAAATTACTGCTTGGTGAGATATAAACAATGAAAACATAAAATTCTGTATTATAAACATCAAACTTGAAAAAGAGTATGTCTTAATTATTCTCACCATCAAAAGAATATTATATGATGGTATTACTTAAAATCCAAGGTCCACATTAGACTTACCACAATAAATACATGTTTATATCATACAATAGAAGCATTAACTTATTCTCTAATGGTAATCAGCATGCATATATGGATGCATCAAATCAATACATTGTACACCTTAATTTACTACATATGTTGCATGTCACTTATGTCAATCACAATGTGTCAGATAAACACATAAAAAATTTTTATTCATTTGATACTAGGGAATCAGACAGATGTTAGAGCCAGTTCAAAGAAGTCAAATTAGGATAAATTTATTTGTTTAAAGGAATGTTAAGTCAAATTGCAGGAAGACACAAAACTTGTTTGTCTACAAGATGCAGGAAATCAAATCACCATCAGTTAAATCGCTGCCAGAAAGCATATCATCTACACATCAATTGCCTGTAATGTAGCTGCAAAGTAGCCCAAACAATTGCAGTTGTGGAGTAACTAACTCAGATCTGTGTGCTGCAGATTTTTCCACTGAAACAATACTTTTTTTTTTCGCCACAGGAGCTATGTTATAAGGAATGGTTGAGGGTTTATTAATATTGATGAAAAGCATAAATCCTCAGGATCAGGAGATATGAGTCTGAGGAAAACAGATAAGAATAAATGAGCTCCTAGACAAACTCTACTGAAAGCTGAAGAGCCCTGGAAGCTAAGGAAACCCTAGAAATGAGGGAAGGAAAATGGTAGGCCGCTAGCAGGGATGACAGTGGACTGGCTGCTAATCCTTTGGAAGCGAATTATATAGTATCATCTATGTATGGAAAGAAAATAACTGTCAGTCTACATTGTTCCCAACTAAACCATGCTTAACATGAGAATCAAAATCAGAGAGTTCTCAGAAAAACAAAGACTGAAGGAGTTTACAATACAGAGCTGAATTATAAGAAACTACCAGAAATACTAGTACAAATCTCCAGAATATACATTTTGTGGTAAGGTGTGGGATGAAATGTGGGCAGAGCAACTGGTAAAAATTTAGGTAATTATAAACAAACAAACAAACAAAAAAACCCAAGTCTGAATTTGCAAAATGATAATGAAGAATTTGGGGCAACTAAAAACAAGATGGGATTAAAATAATGGAAGACAGTAACATGAAAGGCAGTACTTGAAGGAAAACCAGTTGTATTTATGTTGCTCTATCAGAACATAAAATTGTCAGCTTTAAGCAAAATATGTTTTTTTAATGTAAGAATAAGAATAATTGGAAATGAAAGAAAATATATTTATCTTCCATACAAGAGTGAGGTAAGATTTTAAATGGAAAATGTATGAGCTAATAATTAATTTCAAAAAGTTTAAAAAGTTACATTACATCTAAAGAAAAAGAAAGAAGAGTAAATGTAAGAGTTGAAGTTTATTAAATAGTATGGATAAAAACAAAGTAAGAAAGTGTAAGTAGATCTACAAAAGAACTAATAAAATGAACAAATTTAAGCAACAATTATCAAAAAAATTAAGAAGGGAGTATTTTTTAGATATAAAAGGGCTTTGTAGCCACCCTTTTAAAAATAGCAAAAAATAGACTTTGTCAATAAATTTAGAAACCTAGTGGGAGTTTATTTTTTATAGGAACCATGCAAGCTGATTCTATAGAAAATAAAAAATAGACAAAAATGGAATACATATATTATAAGATATATATATGTATAAATGTCATACAAGTCATCCTACTGACAGAGCAAAAAATAAAACAATATTTATGTTTATCTTGGTAACTGAGGAAAAATCAACTGATGGTATCTAATACTCATAAAATAGAAATGAACTATGGGAACTACAGTGATAGCCCCCCAATTTTTTTCCCTAAATAAATAATCAAAAAGCTTCATGGCAGAAAGTGAAAAAAAAAAAAACCAAAAATAGAAATAAAACCAGGTACCCAACTATAAGGTCTTTACCAAAAACATATCTGATGATGAAACACTAGATGTTTCTAGATGTAAAATAAAATAAGGATACCCATTGTCATCACTTTTTAAGATTATCTTAATTGTGTTATTGGTTTAAGTACTAAGAAAAGTCAAAAAGTTAAAATATTTATGAATTAGAAAGGAATAAAATAAGCTATAATTCATCGCATTTTTAACATAGAAGTACTTAGAGATTTTCTAGACAAAATGTGTTGAATAAAAGCATAAGAACGTTGAATATATAGCTTTACTCTTGTGACAGATATTTAGAAAATGTAATTTAATCAATTTTATTCCAGTTTCCACAGATGTTAAAGATCATCGATAAATAAATCAAAGAAATGCCAAAGTAAATGATTGATTATGTATTGTTTATGGCTGGAAAAACTCAATATTGTGAAAGTGTCAGCTTTCCCCAGACCAGTCTGTGAAGTTAATGTAATTCCATGCAAAGTCTCAGCAAGGTCCTTGCAGAAGTACATCAGTGTGGGTCATAAAATTCCCAGCAGAGCACAAAAGGCCAAGGAGAGTGAGGATGATTGTTTTTAATGTAGAATGTTGGGGGGCAGGGGTTTGCCCTGCCAAATACCAACATTTCAATATGTCGTAGAGATTGAGCTGACGCTATACTTAGTCAGGGGAAATAACTTAACTCAATGGACAAAATAGGAGCCTAGAAATTTACTATATTGTGTTAAAATTTACTATATTGTGTTAAAATTTACTATATTGTGTTAGTAAATTTACTAAATTTACTATATTGTGTTAACATCAACTTATGTCATTTCTAACATGGTTACAACCCACCCAACTTTATACCCAGCTGTTACAGAGCGCCCCATCTTCTATGCCACTTATCATGGAAGGTGACAGATAAAGACTGTTGAACGGGTTCCTTTGGAAGCTTCCTACCCATGTATTTGCCTCCTGGGACCTCTAACTGATAGAAATAACCATGAAATCTCAGTTCTTTTAGTCATGAATTGTGATGGGCCACATTAATGGTAGTGGACTCTTTGCATTTTAGAATGGACTACAGAACTAAATCAGAATTTCCAGAAATAAAACTGGGATCCATCCTTTAAACAACATTCATTTATGTTGTTTATTAGTAAAGTCTGTTTAGAATAAATTTATGCCAACATTCAGGCATATCTTCTATCAGGAATGTCTTAGCAACTGGTGGTAGCTTCCCTCACCTTCTTTCTTCAGAGATGTAAAATGATGCTATTTTAGAAGCACTGTGTTTGGGGATCAATGGACTTCTTTCTTCCTCATTTACATTCTTCTTCCAATGTTTAAATTGTTTAAATTGTGATATAATTGATGAACCAGACTGGTGCATATTGACGATGCGTAGTGTATTGATTTATGCATTGTACGTGGCAATGTGATGACCATGCAGTGTTAGCCAGCACCTATATCATGCTACGTATTTATATTTTTTTGCTGTGGAGAGAATGACGAGGATAATTTTCATTTCTTCTGCTCCTCCCCCCTCTCTTTGGCTTTCAAGGATGATTTGAGCTCAGAGGGAATGAATCTGATTTCACCAGAGACTTTAATTAGCATCCTTAAGAGTCCATATATAGTGTCCTTAGTTTTATCATTTCTAAGCATTATCTGGCTGTAGAACCTTATGTGGTGAGAATCTGCTCTGAAGGTTGCTGTTCTGGTCTTTGTTCCTTACTGACCACTCTGTTCTTCTCTCTCAGGGTCTGCAGCCTGTCCCTGGAGGGTGAGGGGATGACATCATCTCTGTGAGATGCAAGGCCACTCTACCCTCCTCAGGTTAGGGTTTACCCCTCTATGCTCAGGGCTGGTACTCAGTGCTGCAGAGTCCCTAAGCAAGAAACTGCATTGAACTGAGATGAGAGAATTCTGTTTCCAGGGTTTCTTCCCAGGGGGAAGATCAGACCCTACATGGACCCCGGGGATGAGGAAGAAAGAGAGGAAGGTCTAAGGTCAGACCTCAGGGTTCACCTGTGCTCTCTGAGCAATGTCTACCTGTACTGCCACTAATGGGTGAAAACTCAGCCCAAGACCCCCACCCTGGCAGTACTAGCCTCCCACCCCCACCCTGGCAGTACTAGCCTCCACCATATCACTCACGTCATGGGCCAGGAAACCACACCTTCATGCAGCCCTCCTCATTCGGGCTTACCCCTAGGTGTGTGACTAGCTCATGTCTTGTGTTGGGAGCATGCCCTCTTCCTTTCCATGTAAGGTGCCTCTTTAGCACCATCTCCTCCTGATTACCCCTCTCAGGACATAGGAACTATTTTGGGGCTAAATACTGCCCTCCATGGTCACTTTTCAGTGTCCAAGATCCTCTTGCCCTTGTCATCCCTTTTGTAGTGGGAGTGGTCCAGAATTTGCTGATTGGGTATGAGAGGGGCGATCTGGAAGGTAATGGAGGGGGCTGCATGCTGTGCCCTCAAGAACTCTAAGAATACATCAAGTTGGCCAGAGTTAAAAATATATCCTTGACTATTGCAAAAACAATTCAATACTGAAATGTTCAAATACACAGGACAGCAAAGATGGAGTTAGTTGAGTCCCGTGTATCACCCCAGCATCCAAGGTTGTGGTTATTAGTGCCTGCCCCTGCCAGACTGCAATACCATGTGACCTCAGGGTCACTGTCTGCTGATGTTCACCCTGGTCATCATCCACCCTATGTGTCCTGACACTGCCAGCTCCAGGGTCCCTACAGTGGTTTAGCTGTTGATATTTCCAGGGACCAAGCCCGCATCTTCCTATGGCTTAGAGAGCTGTTTTTTCACTCAGCTTTTAGCATCAGAGACCTTTTCCAAACAAACTTTATCTCTAACCCTAATAGTCAAGCCAGATAAAGTAAGATTAACACACAGGTATTGCACAAGTTCACTTTTATATTATTTACTTATAAATTCAATTTGCCGGTAGGAAACTACCATGATGAATACCAAGATTTGAATTTTGATAAGGCTAACAGTGTTTACAGTTCCATTTCTCTCAATATTCTGTTTTGGTTGAACCCAGTTCAGATATCACTGGGTCATAAAGGTAAGCCGTTGTTAATGGTAACAGATTTTTATCTTGTTTGAACCATTTTCTTTGTGATCTCAAGAGTCTCTTCTTCTAAATTGATCCAAATGCGTGGAGAAAAACCAGGAGGAATTTTTTTCCTTTCTAGGATTGACTCACTGATCTAACAGATGCTTAAATTTTGATTATAAATATAAAATTCAGGCAAGAAAAGATTCAAACACAAAATAAGCAAAACCATGCATCCCAGACCATGTCTCTTGCCACACTCTGTGTTGTCAGTTCCACAGCGGTAGCGCATGTGTCAGTTCAGGTGCAAATTCTCTGCAGGGGTTGTGAGCTCAGATGTGTGTGTGTATGTGCGTGTGTGTTTTCAAAAGGAACCAGGCAAAAATGAAATCATATTGGGTGACTCATTTCCAAGAAGTTCAAATATATGCACATTATGACAAGATTTTTATTTAACCACCACTCAAAAGGAAATTAAATATAAAATGTGATAATCCACTGGTCAGCGCTGAGGAGTAGCAAATTTTATAAACAGCAATCGAGTGTGTTGAACTCTTATCAGCATTTTAAAATATAAAGAAAAGAAAATCCTGGAATCAACATTTGCAGAAACCTCTAGACACATCCTCAGACTCTAAGGAGTCCAGAGGACCTCATTTGAAAATCACAGCAAGATCCAAAGAGAGCTGGTGATATTTCAAGTATTTTTGCCCAGTTACTGTTTATAATGTGACTCAGGAAAACAGTCAGGTACAGACTGTAGGTAAGCAAAAAATGTTTACACCTTGAATCTACCCTCTAACCATGTCCCCTTGTGTGGGCTTAGAAAGCCATCTCCAAAGGCTACAGACCATATTCTCTCTCTCCTTCCTTTTTTGAAGCTTCACATTTTTTTTCAAGTTCCAAACTGACTTCCTTATTCCTGGAGATGCTGGCTGATTTTTCCTTTCTTCCTTACTATAATATTTTGTTATGCGTCCATCAACAAACCCACACTATTTTTTGGTAGGTGATTTCTTCTCCAATATCTGTTGGTAATATGGACCCACCCTTTCCTAAGTGCACTACCCAATTCCACATGGAAACCTCCTTCCTCAATTTCCAGGTTTAGTCCAAACTTTTACTTCTCTTAGTACTTACTCTCATTTTTCTGGAACTGATCTCCAAGCCCACAGCCAAGAAAACATAAGGGGAGACAAATTCTGAGTCTCTGTGCTCCTTAAAACACCTTCCTGTGCCTTGTTCTAGAAAACATCTTTAGTTCTTTGGTAATTCTCTCCCTCCCACTCACCCTGTTGCCTCCTCATGGAACTTCTGTTAAGTGAGTCCTCCCAGGGCCTTCTGCATTTCATCTCTGGAATTCTTATCAGCTAACCCTCCCATCCACTTATAAAAGTGCATTTCATAAATCATAGTTTAACTTCCACATTGCTCTTTGTTCTTCTAAATGCAATATCCTCACGAACTTTGTGGGGATATTGCTTTTTTTAAGAAGTGATTTTTCACTCCTTCCATTGGCCTTCTCTTTTTGGATCCTTTGTGGTGTCCCTCATGCTGACGGTTGTCCTCAAGTATCTCTGCATTACGAGCTTCCCACTAAAAGGACCTTTGGGACAAAATAACTGCCAGAGCCTCTGTGAAAGTGGGCAGTCTCTACTATTGGTCTCCCCATTGCAACTATGGGGGAACTCTATGTTCTGCAGTACAAGCACCTGGAATGGCTGCCTTCTTTTTCTTCCTTTTTTTTTTTTTTAGATAGTTTCATTGATGTCTTGTTTATACACAGGAATGGGTTTTAAGGGTACTTGGAATTAGTTTTAACCAGGAAAAAGGGTGAAGGAAAACATGGGTAAGAGCCTTTATTGTGGGCTTCTCAGGCATTGGCAGGACAGGGTCACAAGCCAAGGATTAGCCAGTTGAAGCAGGTCTCTGGGGCAAAGGGGCTGTACCAAGCTGTCTCGTATCTTGTTCTAGTACGATTAGGGTGAGTGATCATAGCCAAGAGTGTGAGAGCCATAAAGGAGAAGGTTGGGTGGTGGACGCTGAGTTGGTTGGTTTGTATTTGAGAGGGATGCTGATGAGTAAATTATATGTCATCTTCAGGGACTGGTTGGCTCAGTGGAGGTAGGGAGACACTTTCTTCGAGGTTAGCATATCCCTGGATGTCAAAACACGAGAATACAGAAAATAGAAGATGTGATTGATAAGAGCCGTAGGTCTCCACTGCTGTTCTTTCTCTTGTCTTGTGCCCCAGCTCCCACTTAATTCAGGTTGGTAACTCTTAGCTTCAGGAGGTTCTGGGGAGGAGGGACCCCAGGGTTCAGGTATCTAAATGATGCCTTTTCCTTTGTCCCCGTGGTCACTGCTGATCATGCCACCAGAACCCTCCTGGGCTCTGCTGATCCTGGGCCTACAACTTCAAGCATTCAAGGTGGGTTTGTTAAGCACTGACCAGCAGTTGTTGGGCCCCCTCAGAGGGCAAAACGAGAGCTTTGAAGACAGTGGGTCAAACCCCCACCCTCATGTTGCTGACAGAACAGCAGGGCACTGCCACCCACTTCGTATCTCCTACAGAGAGACTTTATCATTGGCTGATGTTCTAAATTGTCTTTGGTTTTCCTTCTTACTAAGAACTGTGTTTAATATGCATGAAAAAAATCATGGTTCTCATGAAATGGGGGTGGATATGGGTCCACTCCAGTCTGATCTCTCCCAGGTCAGCTGCCAATGGAGCTGCCAGATCTCTGGAAGTGGCCCCCACCCTGGTTATAGCCACCCTCAGGGAAATCCTCACCTGGATCCTGAAATCTTCTTCTTATTTCCAGTGCTGATGAGCGATTTGATGCCACATTCCACACCAATGTGTTAGTGAATTCTTCTGGACATTGCCAGTACCTGCCACCAGGTAAGGTTGACATCCTCACATGGCTGCAGTTAGGCAGCTCCAGTGGGTGTAATGCCAACAGGGGCTGCCTCCATGCCCTGCAGTCCCCAGCTCTGTCCTCCCCCACATCTTCCTGCCTGTGACAACACCGCCTTCCTCCTGTTGGTCTCAGAATCACGACATGCACTGTCTGTCACATCCTGCGGTGTGGGCTTTTATTGTCCATGTGCTTTTTAAAGTCTCCGTGCACACTGAAGCCAGTCTCCCTTGTCAGGCAGTTTCCAGTTCTCCTTTGCATCCCGCAAGCCAGACCCAGGCGGTTACTTTCTGTTTCGGGCCCTTCACCTTCCCACCAGACTGGGGGGGCCTGGCTGGCGCTCCTCTCCAGGTGCTGGGGCTGGAGGGTGAGCTGGGTGGCTCAGCCCCTTGAGTGTGTGAAGAGCACTTGGGTGTCAGGGTCAAAATCATTTCAAAGTTGGGGCCCACGAGCCATTGCATCCAAAGTGATCATCTCTTCTCTTTCCCAACCAGTTGAGGGTTAACTACATCCTGATCCTAATTTTTTCCCTGCCTGTGTATCATCTAAGTCAGTGCACAGGATTCTGGGAAGCATAGTGAGCTGTCTACAGCAAGGAAATTCGGGTTTTCTCATATTGAAATATTTAGATATTAACAGGTTTTAAAAAATCTTTTAGGTAACTTTTTAAATGTTTCTATAGTATTATCTCTTCCACACGTACTGCAACTGTTTTTCAAATTTCTTGTTCTTCAGGCAAATCACAACCACCCCTACCTCGCCACCACCACAGACATATACCACACATATGCACCATCATACCACACACAAATACATTACCCCCCACCCCACACACTACCACATACATACATGTATGTGTGCACATACTATACATCACACATGCACACTACACACCCACATGCATATACAGGTCACACATATATATATATATATATATACCATATGCAGGTGCCACATAATACAATACACACATGTGTCACAGTTACCACATAAAACACACACCCCACATATATTATTCATCGCACACACACATACCACATCACCTCTTTAGCTGTCTGTGTTGGTCTCCAGCCTTTTGACTCAACTCAGGGCATGCACAAATCAGGCTCTGCCTTTCAGCTTATCCTCTAAATGCTTGTCCTCCTCAGTGGACAATCAACATCCTGTGGGCAGAATCCAATTACCCATCTTAGAACCAGCGCTCATCGACCAGGTACAGCCCTTGGTCAATAAATGGTCAATAAATAAATGAATGACTGGACCTGTCAGGGGCAGGCACTTTGTAACCTTGTTTGCATAGATTGAAGAAGGTTGGCTTTCAGGTGTTCTAGCTTACAATATGTCCTCTTGCTGCTTTCCACGCTCCCCACCCTCAGGTCAAGTATGCCTTCCTCTAACACCAGGCTCCTTGCAGAGTGGGGCTGTGGGAGGGTCTCTGTCACACATGTGCTCTTTCTCACCAGGCAGCTTCTATGATGAGGGCTGTCTGAGGACTCCAAGTACTCACCAAAGTAGAGCATAGATGTCAGATTGCTTCCAAGGCCGAGGCTTTTTCTAGCTACTAAAGCAACACTGCTGGCCCCCAGCTGTGTGTGTGCAGCAGCCCCCTGGGGGACTGTTTCTGTGTACTGTCTTCTGTGGTCCCTGAGCCTGGACAAGACACATGACACCCCATGCCCAAAGGGGTCTCCCTGCACTGGCACAGGCAGGGTGGAGCAGTCTCACTTAAAAGGTGTTTTGCTGTGATTCATTAGTCCATTTGCTTTGGCTATTTATATATTTATTGATAGCACATATATATATATATATATATGCAAGTATATCTATATCTACATATATAACACATCATTGTCTACCCCGAGGTTCTTCCATCACCTATCATCCATGAATGACCTCAGTCTTTTGTGCCCTCCCCTCCCCCATTTTCTTCCTCCCCCTCTCTTGCTCCATGTTTTTAGTTCTATATTTTTGGCAGTTTTATATCTTTCTTGTCCATTCGTTTGTTTGTTTTTCCTAAATCACTTGTATAATGCTTTGGCCATTTACATCCCACACACAGGAAGCCATCGATAATCGTCTTTCATGTTCTGATGTATTTTGAAAGAAATTCAGCACAATCACCTCATGTTCCAGCCTGCGGTCACACAAATCAAGACTTCATCTATCTTTTATAACTGGGATGTATTCTGCCTAGTGTACCTACTACAACCACTTTATCCAGTCACCTGTCCATTTAGGTTTTCCCTACGTATCATACCTATTGTATATAACCCTGCTGTGAACATAAGGGAGGGATTTCTTTCAAAGTACATTTTGGGGGGAGGGTGAGGATGTCAAGGATCTACTCTTTTAGAAAACATCGTGTAAACGATACAATATCACTAACCATAGTTGCCAGGAAGCACATTCAATTCTCAGAAGTTTTCCAGTCTTTAAAAAAAGGTTGTATCACTATCCTACAATCAGTTTTTATGAACTTGACTTTTTACAAAGGCTCTACCTGTAAATTAGAACATATGGTATTTATCTTTCTATTTCATCTAGTAAGATGGGTTTATTCATGTTGCTGCACGTAGCAGGATTCTCTTCTTTCATTGCTGAAAATATTTATTATACACATGTGTGCATCTGTGCACCTTATGCATTTTCCTCTATCCATTTATCCATTGATGAGCACTCAGAGTGTATCCACAACTTGGTGACTGTGAGTGCTACTGTGTGAGCCTGGGGGTAAGCTATCTCTTTGGGACAGCAATTTTGTTTCCATTGGCTATTATCTCCAGAAGTGGGATTGTGGGATCATATGGTAGATTCTATATTTTATTTTGTGGAGGAACCCCCATTCTGTTTGCATAATGATGGTGTCAATGACATTCTCTGAGCAGGGTGACACAGCTGTGTAAGTAAGGCACCTCTCAGCAGCCTCCGTCTTGGTGCCCCGATTTTCACCACTTAGGCATTTTCAAGAGCTCTTGCTACATCGATGTGCGCTGGTTTCCCTTCGACGTGCAGCAGTGCAAGCTGAAATTTGGGTCCTGGTCCTACGGAGGGTGGTCCCTGGACCTCCAGATGCAGGAGGCGGACATTAGTGGCTACATCCCAAACGGAGAGTGGGACCTTGTTGGTAAGCCCTGCAGAGATCTGAACCTGGCTCCCGAGAAGCTATGCAATTCCCCTGCTAGCTTGCACTTGGGGCACTCTAGACTTTCAGGGCAAGCATTCCCCATCATTTATTGAGACTTTATATGACAAGAAAGTAAAATAGTGAAAGCTCAGCTCTTTTTCTGAGGAACTTGCATGAAGGCAAAGACACATTTGGATAGTCATGGAGAGCCGAGGTGTCCAACACTATTCAGATGTCCTCCATCCCTAAAATCAGGTTGGGTGGCAAATTGCATTTGATTATTTTAAATAAAAAACAATAATTGCATTTATGATGGTGTGATGTTTATGGTATATTATCTGTAATCACAGTGTCCTTGGCAGTTCAGGATGCTGTAAGAGAATGCTCTATCATAGAATATATTGGATGCTTTAAACAACAGAAAGGTCTTTCTAATTGTTTCAGAGGTTCAGAAATTCAACCATAAACATGCCAGCAGATTGAGTGCCAGATGTGGCCTGGCTTCCTGGTTCTTGGGGGGCTATCAAATGATAGGGTCCTCACAGTGCAGCAGGGAACTCTCAGGAGCCTCTCTTAGAAGGACACAAGAATCTCATTCATGGGGATTCTCCCTCATGAAGTAAGCACCCCACCAAACCCACCTCTAATACCTTCCCATTGGGGATGAGGATTCAATATATGCATTCTGAGAATTTCAAGTTATCAAAAAATAGATCTTCCAATTTGTTCAACTACCACTAAGAGGCTCCAAACAATTCTGTAATAAACCAGAAAGTATTTCTTTAAACACTGATGACCCACTTTTTGTTGTTGTTGTTGTTGTTAAGCACTTAGCAATCTCCATGGCTGTGTTAATGTGATATAACCATTAAAATAAACAGGTGATACAGTAGCTGGAGAAATAGGGAGATTACAACAATATAAGAAAATAAAAGATTAAATAAGTTGAAAAATATATAAACAGGACAATTTCTCAAACAATGCCCATCTCTCTCTCTGCGCCCCCCCCCCATGGAGGAATCCCTGGCAAGCGCAGTGAGAAGTTCTACGAGTGCTGCAAAGAGCCCTATCCCGATGTCACCTTCACCGTCACCATCCGCCGCAGGACCCTCTACTATGGCCTCAACCTGCTCATCCCCTGCGTGCTCATCTCTGCCCTGGCCCTGCTGGTCTTCTTGCTCCCTGCAGACTCTGGGGAGAAAATCTCCCTCGGTAAGTGCCTGGGTCTTTGAGGAAAGTCTTAGATGGAATGGAGGACCCTGCCTGGAGGGTGGCTCCGGGGTTCACCCTGCGCAGTGCAGGGGTCATCGGGGCACAGGAGATGACCTGGAGATGGCGCAGGGTCGTTTAGCACACCTTACTGACCTCCTGTCTAGCACATGTCCTGGACACTTCAGGCGGCGGAATTAGGCTTCTTGCAGATACATGATCGTGTCCTCCTGAAACATGGATGCATCTCTGATCCCATAAGAGGAGGGCATGCCCAGGAGGGAACATCCCCTTCTGCCTTGAGGGGCCTGTGCTTTCTCCCTGGTTGACCCCCTTCCCCTGGAGAGTGAACCTCGTGGACAAGAAACAGTTTGGTTTTCTGCTTGCACTGAGTTATTTGTTGTAATAAATACATATATTTATAATAAATAGAAATAGAAATATAATAAATAGAAATATATTAATAATATATTAATAAATAATAAATATAAATACATATATTTATTATAAATATATGTATTTATTACACTATTAAGCGTAATTCTTTATGAATATAAAATAGGAAGATAAACAGGTTTGGAAGGGTGACATGATTTTCTCAGCATCTTGAGTTATTAAAGATCATCTTTAGGACCTTTAGAAAACACCATCAAACTTGTGTCTTTTTAACTCTGAGGCAGGTTGAGTGACTTATCCAGGTCACACAGCTAGGCAATAACCATGCCAAGATGGAGAGGCAGGGTGTTAGCCTGAAGGTTAGTATGTCCTTGATGCCTGAGGTTAAAGCCGATTTGGAGGGGTGTTGGCTCAGAGCATTCTTGGGTTAACTGGGAAATGTCTCACCAGAGCTCCTCTTTCAGCGGCACACAGCGAGTTTCTCTACGAGATAGAGATGTTTAGTTATATCCCAAAGGGCAGGCTTATTATAGGTAATAAGTGAACTCTTTATTAAAGGGGAAGGAAAGAGGAAGAGAGGGAAGGGGAGGGAAAGGGAGGAAGAAGGGAGGGCAGGGAAGGGGCTTATTCCTTTGTGGAGTTGTTAGCTATCATTAGCCCAGTTAACTAGGTGAAATCTGAAATGAATGGAGGCAATGCTAAGGACCAGTGATTCTCTGCAATGACTCTCAATCTCCATATCCCACCTCTGTCCTGAGCTTCGTGATATTTCTGTTAGCTGTCCATAGCAGTCTGATACTTGCTGTAGAAGTTCGCGAGATTTTCCACTTCCAGAGCTGGTTGAATGGCTGTGTTAATCACGTCTATCCCCGCCTCCTTGGGGATAGACTCTGTTCCAAAACGTTCTCCTCTTTCCCTCCATGGAGGTGACCTCTCAACACCCATGTGCCACAGGGAACTGGAGATACTTGTGCTAACGTTGGTCAGTCTTTTTGTGTTGCTTTTCTAAAGTTCTGCCTCCTCAACTTGTCTCCACCACTGGCACACTGCTAAATGTCCATGCCTGCGTGCCCATGTGAACAGAAAAACATGCCTTCCTTTCAGGAGTATCACAGATGCCCCACCACCTCCTCCCCAGGACCTTGGCCTCAGGCGCAAGTTGGATGGGATTCGTGCCTCATCCGCTCTTCTGCTCAAGCCCCACTCTGTGCTTATGTTTCAGGGATAACAGTTTTACTTTCTCTCACTGTCTTCATGCTCCTGGTGGCCGAGATCATGCCTGCGACGTCCGACTCAGTGCCCCTGATAGGTAAGCGTGCGCCCCCTTCTCCGAGAATGTCCAGGGTTTCTGGCAGACACACAAGCAGAAATGGGTGTTCAGGTTATTGGAAAGCTTCAGGGCTGTCTCCTTATACCTGGACAACTGTGAGGGGAGAGGAAGTCCCACTTGAGGGCTTGATGCTCAGTTGCCTCTTTCTTCCCAGATCTCCCCACTCACAATGACTTAATAAATGGACTGTTTATTAGAGGGAAATGAAGGGGGGGTCACTTGCACAGACATAAGGGTGAAAGAGCTGCCCTGAAAGGGAAAGGGTGGAGCTAGAGATTTTACCATTAGAGATTCATTGTTTAAGCTTGAAATATCATTTTCCCACAGATCCTTTGCTAAGATTGGGGAGAAAACACTGGAACTCTTCGCCATTGTTTCCTAAGATAACTGAATGTCTCTGTAACACTGAGAATTTGAGGCTGTGTGAACAGCATCAGTGTGTTCTGGCCAGAACACATGAAGACAGGACCTTATGCTGGAGGGGTGGGGTGCAGGGGGGCAGACAGGAGGCAGCACAGGTACTGCTGTGCCCCTTCCATAGTTGAAACAAGTAAAGGGGTGCTGTACCCCTGGGTGCAGGAGGCCTAGGCCTCACTCTGTGCCCCTTCTCTCGGCAGCCCAGTATTTCGCCAGCACCATGATCATCGTGGGCCTCTCTGTGGTCGTGACCGTCATCGTGCTGCAGTACCACCATCATGACCCTGACGGTGGCAAGATGCCCAAGTGGGTACGTCCCTCTAGCCCTCTGCCCCCGACAGAGGAAGTCAGAATCCCACCCCTCAGAAAAGACCATACTCTGGGGCCATCCTTACAGACCGAGCCTTGTCCCACCAGACCCTTCCCCCCCTCCCAACCTGTGCATCTCTGCAGAGAGGACCCTCCTGGTGGCATATTCTGCAGGACCCAGAGCCTTGTCCTCACAGGTCCCTGACCCTAGCAAAGCTCACACACTGGCTGCTTGGTACATTCCCACCAGCGTCATGCTTTGAATACTGCTTTTTCCATGTATACTATGGTGAACTGTGCAGCGGTTAGAAGTGAAAGTCGAGATCAGTACAAAGCTGTGTGAAGAGTATAGAATCCGCTGAGCTACATGGAAATACATACTGTGCACAGGGGGATACAGCCAAACCGAATGCCTAGCACATACGGGTTCATAGTCAGAGCAGGAAAGGGGGATGGGAGAAAAGGAAATGGATGAAAAAGCTGGTGGTTGAGTAAAAGAACGATGTCCTCAGTGCAGAACATGTCCTTCCACGTCCCTTCCCTGCGGCAACGGCTTAGCAGCTCTGGCTTCGAAGTCCACTGATGCTCCTTCAGAGTCCAGCATCTTAAGCTCTGTGTCTACCCTGGCCTGACACTTGGGAGACTCAGTTAGGGCTGAGCAGTGTCTGGGCTCATCCAAACTCACCATGTTAGGACAAGCATCCTGCTCCCCACTCCCCGGCACAGCTGGGCTGCCCCCCCAAGCCCAGCTTCCCTGGATCCTGCAAACACTGCAGAATTCCTATCCATAATTCTGCATGAAGACAGGACCTTACACTAAGGGCGGGGAGGGGGGGAGGGGGACATGAAGGGGGGGCAGACAGGAGGTAGCACAGGTACTCCTGTGCCCCTTCCTTTGAAACAGGCAAAGGGGTGCTGTGACGCTGGGCGCACACAGCAGTATTCTAGTCCACATACAGAGACAGCAAACGAATGGGCACGGGGGTTTCCTAATAACATTTTCATTACAGAAGCAATCAGTGGGCTGGGGGTGGGCACCAGAGCCCAGGAACAGAGGGGCATGAAAGAAGCCCTCTGCTGACAAAATGAGCCTGTCTTTGGAGATCTATGACCTTGCATCCAAGTTCAGAAGAGAGTTTAGGACTCACCATATGCTAAATGCAGCAGCAAAATGTAAGATGCTTTATCGCTAACCTTCAGAAATAGGATTTCTGGGTCTTCCAGAAACATTTACTGTGAAGTAGCTTAGTTACCTGAAAGTTCACTTCGGAAGGGCAGCTTTTAAAAATTAACTTGATGAAGTTACTATGGCCCTTGGGTTCTCTGCCATGAAAAGCTCCCCCCTTGCACTTAAAAACCAAGTCTGTCTTGTTGCCTGTACCAGGCTTCCACCCCCAAGATGGATAACCCTTTAAAGTAATCCCTTCTTTTCCTTCCAGTGTTTATTATGCAAATGCAAAAAGATAAACACACATTCTTGTTTATTTTACGTATTTTGACTGATGTCAAGTTAAGGGGATGCTAGGATAAGGGAATTAAGACAAGACACAAACCATTTTAAATGACCCAGTGGCACTTTACTCTTCCAGAAAAATGTTAATTTAGAGCACATGCTAATTATTCACCTCTCAGCCCAAGAGCTTGTTAAAACCATTGACTGCAAATGAAATATGAAGCGAGTGTCTTGCTTTCATTTTAGATGGCGCACAGCATTTTTTTTCTTTCCATGTGTATTTGAAATATAAACAGCCTCCAAGGGACTTTTATTATGATCTGTTGCTAAGAAGAAGATACTGTCGGTGTGGTGGCATTATGTGACATTTGCACAGTCAGAAACAAAACTGTCACCTAGCAGAAGAGGTCATGAGCACAGTTTGAAAAGTGCCAAGAGAATAATTTCATCTTTTGAGATGATTTAACTTTGAAAGCTAATGATTCACACTATGAAATTCAGAGTAGGCTTGGTGCTTGAGATGTGCCCGGGGGATGCCAGACCCCCGCATGGCAGGAGAAGCACGCTTAGCCCTCTTATCTGCCTCTCGGCTTGGACACACTCATGACCACTGCGCTCCCTAGAGCACTGACCTCAGTTTCTGGTGCTTTCTGAGTGTGGGTTGGGCTGAAGTCACAGGAGATTTGAAAAGAACCTTGTAGAGCCTTTTAAAGATGAGATTGTGGGTAGATGCATGGTAGACAATTCATTAATTAATTAATGGTAGACATGGTAGACAATTCATTAATTTCTGTCAGCCTCAGCTTCTTTATCTGTTAAAATGGGGGGAGTCTGCCCATTTCACAGCTTGCTGAGAAGCCCAAGTGAGATGACCTATCTCATGAGGCTTCTGTGCAGGGCCAGAGTAGCCTAAGGATTATGGGGAGTCCAGTGTCTCTGCTCTTAGCACTCATGGAAAACCATGTCGGTCAACACAGGCTTTCCAGGCTCCAGATCCTGGCGGCAGGATCTAAAGTGAGTCACCTGCTAGGAACAGTTCAGCGCAAGCTACAGTGAGTCTTCTCTTGCTTTCTTGTCCTGTGCATTGCTTGTCTCCAAACCTGTCTACTGCAGTTATCTTTGAAAAGACGCCATTGAAGTGATCACCTAGGAAGTGTCACAGGCATCAGCTTTACAACTCACTGCCCGTATTGGGAAACCCACTTGTTCTGTTACTGCTGGAGTTGCCTATGATTGTAGACCAGATTCAAATGAAATCAGTATCTGGGTAATTTCAGGGAAAGGGCCACTTTCTCTCTCTCTCTCTCTCTTTCTCTCTCTGCCACCCCCCCCTTCCTCGATAGAGGTTTTAGATGGTTCCTTCTTTTCCATTACAGGGAAAACAATACAAACTTTCTCTGTGAATTCTCTCCCATCTTTTCTAAGCGTTGTAGACATCATTCGTTCATAATACACTTTAGACCATACGTTGGCCAGTAAGCGCTGGTGCCCAATCCCAGCCCACTGACTGCTTTTGTAATTAAAATGTTATTAGGAAACCACCATGCCCATTCTTTGATTGCTGTCTGTGGCTGTTTCTGTACCTTGCTGTTCTTACCTGGGGCAGAGCCAAGCAGATACAACAGAGATTTTGTGCAAAGCTAAGCTCACTTCTACCAGACCCTGCACAGAAAGTCTGCCACCCTCCGCTTCAGGATCATCAGGGGGTCTTCTCCATCTTCACTGAAGCCTCACTGCTGGGTTGGTGGTTTATACTTTCCTTTGGTTCTTAGCGCTTTAGTGTCTCATTGTCTCACACAGCCCCTAGGGCAAAAGAAATGTCTCACAGTTCTGTTGTTAAATAATAGCTCAAAACCCTTGATAACCTTTGAGGCTTTAGCACCTTAGATTCAGCCAGCTGGCACAGCACCACCTCTCCCATCCTGGGACCAGGGCAGGGGCTGCTACCCTCATTTCTGTTCTGTCTTGGTTTGCTTTTAATCAGGTCAGTCTCAGGCCCTGCTTTGCCCTGTTAATCAATGCAACAGATGCACATTCTAATGTCACTGTCTGAAGGGCCTCACCTAGGGGCTGTGCTGTGTGATTGACACATACGGTTACACTTGAAAACTGTTTGTCTCCCAGAGTGCCCCTGTGAATCTGCATGGCCCTGGGTACCTCACAGAGTTAGGTAGGAGGCAAAGGATCTGGAGAAGGGAAGTGACTGGGCCTGATCATACTGTCCAGGTGCTCTTTCCAAGACATCCTTCACCCCAGCCTGTCTCCCAGGAGATGGCACTGAGCCTGCTGAGGGGAAATCAGCTCCTTCTCAAGTGGTGGTCAGCTCTGCTTTCTTTTTCAATTTTTTTTATTGATTGCACACACATAGATATACACACACATACACATACATATTACATCATCGTCTACCC
Organism: Uropsilus gracilis; assembly: GCA_004024945.1. Lineage (NCBI taxonomy): Eukaryota > Metazoa > Chordata > Mammalia > Eulipotyphla > Talpidae > Uropsilus > Uropsilus gracilis. Next base: position 29,843 of record PVHY01008633.1, read on the forward strand.
CTAGGTTCTCCCATCACCTTATACCCATGAAACATCTTAATCTCTTGTGCCCTTCTCTCCCCCAGTTTTACCTTCCTTCCCCTCCCCCACCCCCTCCCTCTATGCTTCAGAACTGTGGGCAGCTTTAAATTTTTCTTGTCCCTTTGTTTGTTTTCCCTATATCCTTCATCTAAGCGAGCCCATCTCGTATTTTTCTTTTTCTTTCTGACTTATTTCCACTCACATGATTTCTTCTAGCTCCATCCATGTTGCTGGGAATGAAGTTTGTCTTCTTTAATCGATGCATAATATTCCGTTGTGTGCACATACCACATCTTTTTTTAATTTAAGTAATATATATATATATATTTCACATCTTTGTAATACCCAGGGTTCACCCACCCTCTCTCCCTGACTATTCCCACCCTCTCCCGCCCCTCCCGCCCCCCCTCAGTTGTGTACTTCAGTTTGGCTGTTAGCTTGTTTTGACTTTTCCTCCTGGCTTTTTGTTTGTTTTTCCTATGTCCCATGTATTAGTAAGACCATTGGATTCTGTCTTTTTCTTTCTGATATACCACATCTTTTTCAGCCATTTGCCAGTTAGGGGGCATTTGGGGGGTACCCATGCCTTGGCTATTGTAAACAGCGCTGCCATAAACATCCGGGTACAAGCGCTTGACTTTGTGATGTGTGGGCATCACATGTTCTATAAACTCACCTGGGGGGAGGTGCAGGCCCCTGGCACCTTTGGGCACTGCAGAGTCAGAGGGGGAGGGAGAATCACACTACCACCCCCCACCCCCCGCTGACAGCCGCTCAGGATGCTCTTGTCTTCCCAGACCAGAGTCATCCTGCTGAACTGGTGCGCCTGGTTCCTGCGCATGAAGCGGCCGGGGGAGGACAAGGTGCGCCCGGCCTGCCAGCATAAGCAGCGGCGCTGCAGCCTGGCCAGTGTGGAGATGAGCACAGTGGCCGGGCCCCCGGCCGCCAACGGCAACCTGCTGTACATCGGCTTCCGGGGCCTGGACGGCATGCACTGCGCGCCCACCCCGGACTCGGGGGTCGTGTGCGGCCGCCTGGCCTGCTCGCCCACGCACGACGAGCACCTGCTGCACGGCAGCCAGCCGGCCGACGGGGACCCCGAGCTGGTCAAGATCCTCGAGGAGGTCCGCTACATCGCCAACCGCTTCCGCTGCCAGGATGAGAGCGAGGCCATCTGCAGCGAGTGGAAGTTCGCGGCCTGTGTGGTGGACCGCCTGTGCCTCATGGCTTTCTCCGTCTTCACCATCATCTGCACCATCGGCATCCTCATGTCGGCGCCCAACTTCGTAGAGGCTGTGTCCAAAGACTTCGCTTAGCGTGTCTTGGTTCCCTGCGTGTAGAAATGCACCGATAGGCACCTGCCTTTGACTTGGTGAGAATTTGGGGTGCTAATCCCACGTTCATCTGAGGACGTCTGTGTACCCTTCCTGCTGTTAGTCATGTCCTTTTTCTGGTCACTTCCGCCAATAGCTTTTGTTGAAGCTGTTCAGACAGACTGTTTGGTATCCTGCAGCGGACCAAGGTCAGCAGAGCCCCTGGGGCGTCCTGTGCCCATCCCCCACTTCCTGGGAGCCCTTCAGAGAGGTGGGGCCAACTCTGGACTTGTAGGTAGGCCTTGCATGTGGGCATGTCACTGCCATGGAGGCCGCCAGGGGACTAGCCCTTGCCTACCTGCACCCCTAGATTGAAGCTGTTAGTCACAACCCAAACTCCCCAAATCTATTCAAATCAGGCACTGGTGAAAGGGGGAAAATACTCAGCGGACATGGAAAGCCTAAGTGATGGTTCCTCAGAAATTCAGATTTTATATTTTTTCTCTACCAAAGACAGTTGACAGGAAGTTTTGTGCTATTTCTATATTAAAAAAATAAACATTAAATCAGAGGCATAGTCTGTCTTATGAACTATGCTTTTGCCAGCCTGATTTTTACAGAACTGCCCCATCGAGGGTATTGAAAACAGGTACGAGTTGATTCTGAACAAGGTGAGACCAGTCCAGTGCGGGGATTTCTGTAGGCAGATCCCAGGGAATCCCCACGCTTCCCCTATTGCCCCCAGACATGGAGAATTGAGTGAAGCTGCAAACCCAGAAGAAAAATAGAGTTCTGTTAGAGTCATCAGCGCCATAATATAGTGAGGTAAATTAAAACATCTATGTGTTTTGAAAAAATAATTCATGTGATGCGTCACACCTGTGGGAGTCATGATCAGTCTTAGAAATCTGTGCATCTGTACGAATGCACAACAGAAAGTGAGGGTATACTGTGCTTTTTCTCCACATGTCAGGCCCAGGGCAGAGGGAAAGCCCTCTTCTGGCTCCCCATGTGGTTGTGTAGCAGGGACCTGGGGAGGACCACATGACCTTTGACTTCCCAACAGGCCCCAAGAGGGGGGCAAGAAGCAGTGGCAGGCTAGCAGTGACTGTGCAGCCAGTATCTCTGGTTGACTTTGGGGGCACCCATCTCTCCATGGCTCATTCACTCTGGCTTCAGCCCAGATAACTGGCAGGATGTGTGGATTGACTGGAGATGTATGTTTTGATAGCAAAGGAAACTATTTTAAACTAACTGGTGACACCCTTCTCCACTTAGATTATCTCACCGACGATCCTCACTTGGCCTCTTCCCATTCTGCTTATTTTTGAATGGGCGCAAAGGGCATCTCACCAAGGAAAATGTCTCCTATTCTATTGCTTCACCCAGTAACTGCTCAACTCTCAGAACTGTGTGTGATGTTCACGCTCCTGGGGTTTGTTCATTGCTTTTAGTTTCTGAGCTGGGCATCTCATGAGGGAAGGTTGATTTTCAGAACAAAAGAAACTGCATATGCTTCTCCAGCTGTCACTTATATCTTTCCTGGGTAATGCACCTGCATTCCTTGGCACCAATGGAGTTGGGGTTCATACATGCTCAGTGCCTGGCTGCAGAGAGGGCTTCTTGTTCACAGCGAGCAGGTGGACAAATCAGGGCAGCCCAGCATATTTTGGAGCAGGGTTCCTCTGATCCATCCATTCTACTTGGGAAGGATGAAGGATGAACAGTGTCTTTTTTTTTTTCTATTAAAGTATCTTTAAAATAAGGAGAAATGTTTTTGGTATAAAGACAATACTACATGTCTAACTGCTATCCAAAATGTGCTCTTCCCACATTTTTGCTTAAAAAAGAACTTTTTAGTTCTGTGTTTTATTTGAAAAAAAAAAAGAAACTAATAATACAAGCAAAGTTGTTGATATTTTGACCACCCAAATCACTAATTTCTTTTAAAAACATACAGTAAGGAGCAGATACATCCATAGAAGTGAATCAGTGGCTAGAAATAAGGCCCCACACTCCCTGTCTGCTCACCTTACAGGGGACCGCTGATGAGCTTCTGGAGGGAAGGGCATGGCCTTTGCAGAAAGGAAGACAGGAAGTGTGTTGAATCAGGATGGAAGGGCCTGGAAAAACAGTGCTTTTCTTCCACTCATGCTATGCAGAGCGCACTGCACTTTGCTTCTTTCACTTAATGCTTTATCCTAGAATTATTTCCATAACATGTAAAGAGCTACCTCATTTTTTGGTAATAGACACTTAGCTACTACCCATTGTCTCTGTGGACTATAATTTGATTAGTCTTTTATTAGTGAACATATATAGTATTTCCAGTTATTTTTATACACAAATATATAATTAGCATACTGTTCCTTATATTTTGGCATCCTTTCATGACTATATATTGGTATATATTCCAATGTGGAAATGGACTTGATGGATTTAAGACTATATGCATTTAAGGTTTTGATAGAGATTGCAGATTACCCTCCAAAAGCTAATCAAAGAGTTATCTATTAAAGGGCCAGTTTCTCAACTCTCTCTGCAATGGATAGTGTTAAATTTCCTTTTTCCAATCTGCTAAGAAGTGATATTTCAAAATTTAATTATTTTTATTTTATTATCAGTGATATTGAAAATATTTTAAAATATTTTTGGTAATTTCAATTTTTGTAAATTTTTGTCATTTCCAGAACTTTCAATTGAGTTATCTGACTTTTTATTAATTTGACTGTGCACTTTGGAAACTTTCTGTCTTATGCCTTGAATATGTTTACTTGTTGACTATTTGTCTCTTGGTGTTATTTATTGTTTTATTATTGGTTGACATATGGTAGGTTTAAATTTTCATGTTATCAGCTTATCTTTATTTTCCTGCGATTTGTTTCCAGTTTTAAAAGACTTTCCCCATGCTGAGGTTATAAATAAACTTACATGTATTTTCTTTGAAACCCCAATGGTTTTATTTGTTTATCTGTACATTTTCTGACTCTCTAGAATTTATTTATTGCAGGAAATAATGGTAAAGATGCATTTTTTCCTCCAAATGGTTAATTAACTGTGTCAAAGAAATATAGAGCAGTGCATACGTTGTACTACAAGTATAATCTTTTTTCTACTTGTGCAAAATGTCTTCTTCATACAAACCAAGTGTGAATCTTTTTCTGTTTTGTTGACTAATGTCTCTAAGTATACTTTGAAATTCTGAGATTTATTCATATTATTATCAAACATTGATGCTAGTATTTTCTTTTTCTAAAAATTTTATTAGCTTTATTTTTTTATTGATTGCACATATATATCTGTGTTTATCTATATAGTTATACATGTATATCTGTATATATATATATATATATATATATATATATATATATATATATATTGCATCATTGTCTACCCCAAGGTTCTGCCATTGCCTTATCACCTGTGAACAATCTCAGTCTTTTGTTCCCTCCCCTTCCTCCCATTTTCTTCCTCATTTTCTCTCTCCTTCCCCTCTCTCACTCTATGCTTCAGTTCTATATTTTTGGCAGTTTTATATTTTTCTTGTCTGTTTGTTTTCCTAAATCCCTCATATAAATGAGACCATCCCATGTTTCTCTTTTATTTTCTGGCTTATTTCTGCTAACATGATTCCATCTATCTCCATCCATATTGCTGCAAATGATATAGGGTTGTCTTCTTTGATTGATGCATAATATTCCATTGTGCAAATATACCACATATTTTTCAGCCATTCATCAGTTTTGGGGCATTTGGTTTGTTTCCATATCTTGGCAATTGTAAATAGTGATGTCAATATTTTCAAGTCAGAATTCACACATACATTAATTGAGTCTTACTATTCAAAATTCTAATCTAGACTTGCATTCAAATAAAATTTTATGTCACTCAATAGGTTTTGTTCAGGCAGGTTCTATAATTTCTTGGTGTTTATATTTAGATATTTTTATGATCTGGTTGCTTTTTCAATGGACTGATTTGTTCTGTTCTATTTTCTAACTGCATGTAATAATAGTTCATTTTGTATATCAGTGTCATAATCAACCACCATAAATGGGATTTTTAATTACTTCTAAGGTTTTCTTTGTCACCTCCCACTTATTCCCATTTTTATTGCTCTTAGCCATTGCATTTGGGAACAGTGTGACAGTACTAAGCAACAGCGATTCAGGTGGCACATCTGTTGTTTTCTTGACACAGGATGCTTTATTGTTTCACTACTTAACTTATATAAAAGTATGCATTTTCTTGTAATAAAAGTATCCATATATCTTCAAACAATTACAGAGTTTTGGGAAAATGGGGATATTGGATTCCATCATAGCCTAATTTTATCTAATTCATCTGAAAGAGAAGCTCTCTGGTCCTCTCCCTACTTCCTTTAATTCTTTTTCTTTTCAAACTTGATGGGACAGCTCAGTCTTCCCTCTCTCTTCCTTCTGTACTTTTGCTCTGAAGTTCTGAGAGGAAGGTGAGCCCCTGAGATGAGGGACCTGAATTTTCTGATCTTACCTCTTTGCTCTTTGCTGCTGTTGTTGAGTTCAGAGCCCCTCACAACTGAGGTTCTGGCCTGGGGTGGAGGCCTGATTGCTGTTTATTTCTCTAAGTCAGTGAAATTTGAGGGACTTCCATCCACCAGTTATTCACTTTTTTAATTTTTTCTGTGTTTGCTTAGCTGAATTTCCCAGTTCCTGCCCTTAAACCCACTTCCAGGCTGAACAAAGAAGAGATACTCAAGGACTTGCATGCTAGTTCTGGCAGTTAGTGGGAAATGAGATTCTTTTCTTTTGCTCTGGTTGTACCTTATGCAACCTTAAAATCACATTTCATCTTCCATCTGTCCAGCCATGTGAAGCAACATGAAAATTCCTAGTGTGCCTCCTGCTTCTCCTGAGGTCCTTAAGTTCAGTATGGAACTCCATACTGGAATGTCTCCCTCCAAGCTAGCTTTCTAGAATGTTCCACTCCAGACTAGATCTTCTGAGTCAGACTCACTTTAAGTTGGGGAGGGAGGGGTGCAGGGAGCATGGAATCAGGTACTTTAGTGGGACATGCATGCGAGGGGGTCCCACTGGGGCAGGGTTTCTGCATCACACTCCACAGCTATCTTCTTTGCTGCAGCAATTTGAAGAGAGTGATCTGTGACTCTGTCACTTCACTTATTTTGCTGCTGCTATTTTGAATTTTTGCTGTTTGGTGCAGGAACATCTGAGATGCTGCTTTCTTGTACTCATAATATCTTTTAAAGGCCCTTAACCTATCTTCAGAAAAGTGACTTAACAGTGGAGTTATACTTCAACACCAAGGTTAGAAATAAATTATTTCCTCAGTAATTGGAGTATGCAGCCAATGTTTTTAAATTTTTATTGCTGTTGATCTTTATGTTGAAGAATCTTCTGTAGTTGTGGAGCTTAATTTTTCTCTACCTATATTTGCCCATTTTTCTCTTTGTGGTGAAAGAAAGTAACCAAGCACTGGCCATTTCTTGTTTTATGCTTTTTATTAATGCTAACTGCATAGCACTTTTCCGAGACATGTTACTTTGAATTATTATTTTAATAGAAATAAATGGAGTTTAAATGAGAGTTAGATTTCCTCTTGTGCATTTTGGCCATTGCTATACAACATAAACTGCTATACAATATAAACACTTTCAAACATAATAAGGCAAAATTACACTCTGCTCTAGTCCAGTCCACATGAGAGTATGTTTCCTGTGCCTGTCATCCCTGGGCCTAGATTCCTGTATGGCAATGTTAGATTATCTGGGGCCATCCTCAGCCATGACTGTCTCATGCACTCTACAGACAGAAGGGGGAGGTGGCTGGGGGTGGGGGTCAGGGGACAAATTTGAGAAGTCATGACTCAAATTCTTTGTGGGAGGAGAATGCTTCATTTTATATAATAGGATTCAACATTTCAAAAACATACAGATTAGCACGCATCCATGTCATCAAATTCAAACTTCAAACACTGATGTGGGAAGGGAATTTTCTTTGAAGTGAAAAGATTCCCAAGTGGGGTCTTGAAGGGCTTGGGTTGTCTCTAGTGATAAGCTGTGAAAGAAACATTTTGCAGAATCTTGTCAGTGTTAGAGCATTGGTCAAGGTCACTTGAGACCAGGGGGAAGTGGACCAGAGAGCAGGTCCACGGTCTTGTCTGTTCATGTGTATTTGGGAGAAATGGGGTTGAGCTGTCAGGAGGTTGTAGTTGTGCATACCAACACTTAAGGAGATTGCTTGAGGGCTCCTGAGATTCGTCCAGACTCAAGGAAATGGACAGATAAAAGGCCAAGACTATTGCCTGAGACCATGACTTAAACTCACATTTTGTATCAGTGTGGTCTCACTGAAACTGTACATACCCTTACATCCAGTATGTTCACTGAACACATGTAAAGGCTGGTTGTATCCACCAACCCTCCCCCATTCCCCCCCACACACAAAAAAAATGTAGAGTGAGGTTTTTTATGTTGAGTGAGGTCTTGAAGCTCAGTCCCTCAGAATGTGACTGTTTGGAATGGGCCATTTAAGAACTGAGTGAGTTAAAATAAGGTCTTTGCAAATGGACCTACATTCAGTATGATTGATATCCTCGCAAGAAGAGACTGATGGCTGTGTAGGCGAGCTGGCCCCACATCTGTCATCCACTGATTGCCAGAGTTGATTTGGCTGACTGGCCAGATGGACAAGTGTCTCCTTCCTTCTTCACAGCTCCACATGTCCCTTCTGAAGCTGTGGCCTTGGGAGAAGAAGATGACCTTCCCCAAACAGAAAGGGACTTTTCTTCTATCAAGGGTGCAAGTAGTTTAGCTCCTCTGCCAGAACTTTTGAATAAACTCTCAAGAATATATGGGGTCACACACCAGGGGGAGGTCATCGGAGGACTCAGAACAGCCATTTGCAAGCCAAGGAAAGAGACCTCAGAACAAATTCACCTTACTAATACCAGCCTCCGGAACTGTGAGCAAATACATTGTGCTTAAATCACCCATCCATGGTGGGGTTATGACCGTCCTGGCAGGCTAGCATGCGACTTAGCGTATGATGTAGCAACCCTTCCACTGGCACTGGAAATGGCAGGGTAGGAGGACTGATACAGGCTTGTATGGAATTCCTTACCTGGAAGGGTGTCTTCCTCAAAAGGCACTTATATATATAAACAGAAGAGAGGGATCCCAGGAAATCATGGCAGATGCTGGAGATAGTGCCAGCTCAGTGAAAACCATCAGAAAAGATGGAGACCAGCACTGGTGTCCTGCTCTTCATTCACATTCCTTCTGAATTAGGACTTGACATTTCATGCTCTGACACTACTCTCACATATGCAAAGCAGACCTGTCATCCTTTGTGGGTGCCAAGACATGGAGATGGGGCTCCTGCCTTCCAGTGTCTGCAGTGAAAGGGACATGTGGAGACACAAAGGTGGCCTCGTCCACTCCAGTTTCATTTCCAGTATCTAGCATTTGTCACTGGCGAGTGCTGTGTTTGCAGTTTTTTTATAAAAAAAAATCTTTTTTTTTCCTTGAAACATAACTCTTTGGGCCTGGCATGGTGGTGCGTGCCTATAATCCAAGCGCTGGGAGGTGAGAGACCTGGGCTTGCTTGAGTCGCAGGTTTGAGACTACCCTGGGTAACACAGCAAGTCCTGGTCTCGAAAAAGCAGCTAGGTGTGGTGGCACACGCCTGGAATCCAAGTGCTGGGTGGCAAGAAGCCTGGGATCACTTGAGTTCACAGGTTTGAGACTACCCTGGGCAACATAGTGAGACCTGGGCTTAAAAAAACAGCCAGGAGCAGTAGCAGGTGCCTGTAATTCCAGCTACCTGGGAGGCTGAGGCTGGGGATCACTTGAGTCTGCGGGATCGGGATTACCCCAGTTAACATAGAGAGACCTAGTCTCAAAAAAAAATAGAAAGAAACATAACTCTTTCATGAGCCATGATTTGGAGGATCCTAGTGGAGCCCCTGGACCTGGTTGCAGAGGGCTGGCTGCACATCATTCCTGAGATCCAGGTGGTTACAGTTCCCAAGGTGTGTTGTAGAGTCACATTCAGGCACCAGAGGAAGTTTGTACCCAGGAGGGCAGTGATCAAGGGCACATCCCTCAGGCTCTGTGGCATGCAAGCCCCTTCCCTCCACACCTGCTGTGGTTTCCAACAGTGACAACCTGTGGTGCCGGTCCTAGGGCCTTGCCTGCAAACCCAGCCTTGTCCCCCATGGACTGACCTCCACTATGTGTCATCTGAATCCAACCCCAGTTTCCCCTTCTTGAACAAAAGATGAGTAATAGGAGTGTCTGCTGAGACAGCTTCTGGGCACAGCTTGGGACAAGGGAGGCTCTCAGAGAGCATCAGCTCCATTTATTTTCATCAGGATCAAATCTCACTGTCCCCATACACAGGGCTTGTTTCTGAGGCTCTATGACAAGCAGGCTTCCCAGTTCTGCCACAAGCTTCCTTTTCAAGTTTAACAAACTGCTCCTGTCCCCATTGGTAGTGACATCCAGCAAGATGCAATCTGGTGATAAAAAGAAAAGTTTCCTGAGACATTGTCACTTTTCTCTTGCTGGTGGTATTTTCCAGGATGCAAACACTGAAATACAAGGGTCAAAATGAAGTTAGGGGCCTTGCTGAGTGGGTCTCAAGAATCTGGAGGGTCCCAGTACAGGGTTGTGGCATGTGGAGGTAGCAAAGATACTGCATAGCAGGTACATCTGTTAAATGCCCACGGTGAGCACAGAACATGCATAGGTGAAGGGGTGGATGCACACCCATCTCAAGCTGGGAGTGTGGTGGAGAGGGTAAGCTGGCAAGTGAACTTGGGCATGAATGAGATAGGATATGTGTGACTGGGATGGTGTAGTAGAGAACAAGGACAGGTAGCACTGCCTATCTTGCCAGGATAGCAGTCAGATAAGGGCATCTTCTATCTTCACCATAGACTGCCCTTGAGGTGGGAGGATGTGTTGCCAGGGGAGGTGGGGAAACACTCCAGGAAGTGCGATAGTCCTGGAGAGATACCTGTGGGATTCTGGGCAGAGCGGTAGTTAGGTGAAGGGACATATTTGCTGTGGGAGTTAAGGGGTCTGCACTAATGAGCACACCCACCGCCTCCTGGGGTCTCCTGGGCTTTGACCTAGTACTTAGCACATCACTGTACCTTTGCATATTGCAAGCTGTACTGTCTTTAGCCCAAAGACCTCTCCTTCCTTCCCTTTATGCACCCCATCATCTGCAAAGTCTGGTTAATGATAACAACAGTATTTCAAAAGAAAGTGCAATGAAACATTATTCAGTAAGAATCTCACCATATTCAAAACATATTCCTCATGGTTCATGCTGGCTACTATTGCTTGATTATAAGCAATTGAAAAGCTGTCCTTTGCTTGCTGGAGCTGGTGTGAAGCTCACAGTCAAATCTAAAGAATGAGAACTAAAGAATGAGAACAACTGACCAGAACAGTGACACCTGGCCAGGCACTTCAATGACCATAATAGACCAGGACAAGAACAAGAGCACTGTGCCATAACATTTGAACATAAACAAAGGGGGGGGGGCATTGCCCAAGCCAAAAAACTGACCTAAGTCTTTCCTGTTCCAGTTAAAGGGGGAGCATGCAGCTTCTCCATGAAAAGGCTGCTGTTTCCAAAGGGTTGCTGTCCCCCCACCCCTCAGCCTGCCTGTTTCCATGATATTTATCAAGGGATCCAAACAGAGCACTGCCATCTTCCAGAGAGCATCCAAAGCAAACCTCTGGATTCTTGAAGCTATTGAAAAAACTGAAGCAGTGACCCCAACATGGGCGGTGTCATTTCTTCATAAAATGTAGCATTGCCATTACCTATGTCTGAAAAACACAGAAGTTGAGAATGGCCTAGGCAGGATGAGGGTGTTTCCTTCTTTTACATTGTTTCGAATCTTGAGCAACCCTGCTTAATATACAAAACTAGCACCCAGGGCCTACTGGGTGGAGAAGGAAAAATGAAGACTAGGAGGGTGTGTGTGGGGAAATTGGAGCTCTGGTTTCCAGGAAGGGAGAGAGAAGATAAAAAGAAAAGAGCAGAGACTGGGACACAGACTTTTGGGAAGGAGAGCGGAGGTGAGTTTGGAGAGCTCAGAGGTTTTAGCTCCTGGAGGAAGAAGAAGCGGAGTCTTCTGGAGCTTTTCTGGCGTTCGGACAGTTCGGAAGCTGTGTGAGGGTGGAGGAGAGGTGACCCTGATGAAGTGCTGAGCTACAGTGCAACCCAGATAGACCCGAGCTGAACCTCACGTTGGGAGACTCAACTGATGCTCCTTGGAGTGACAGAGGACCAAAGGACAAGGGGTATTACTTGGCGATTTCGGGCTGAGGTGTGCTAGGGCTGAGGTTAAAAACCCCACGGAGCTCCCCAAGGAGCAGAAGTGAGTTTCCCTTCTGTTTGGGATACTTGTGAGGGTGTGGACTATTGGACTCTTTTCGTTTTTCCCTTTCTTCTTAAATAAATCTCAATGTTTACCCTTATTCCAAAAGTTTGATCTCTGGGCAGCTGCTTGCGTGCAGGTTGGAGAACCCTCCATGACAAAAATTAAAAAGGGGGTAGTTCCTTCCCCTGGCAACAAAATTGCCCTTCAAGTCAGAGTCCAGTAGTCTGGTCCTTCTTCCAGAGATGCTGGGCATGGTGTGATCTCTGACTCCAACAAGTACATCTAGCTCATCCACCGCAGGCACCGTTCTGGGGTGCAGTGTGCTACCAGCTGGAGGGCATTTTCAGCCATGTTATGCTCAGATGGTACACACAGGCTTCTTTCCACAAGGCCTTTTGAGAGATGTGGAATGGCTTGCATACCCCCTGCCACTGGTTACCAAGCCCTTAGTGTCATATCTTAGACCCTAGGATTCTGAAGCACTCAAGGTTTTAACTTCTGAGCTAAAAGCAGCCAACATTTCTGTGATGTCTGGATAATACCAGGAATGCCTCCATATCAAAAAATTCATGCAGCAAAGTTTCTTTAAAAAGTCAGTGTATGAAGTGGGATGAACATGGAGATCTTCTTTTCTTCATTCATTAATCAGATGATTCTATTAGTGACTAATGAGAACCACCCAGGCCTTTAAACAATCCTTCCCAGATCTCCAGCTGTGTGTCCCTTACACACTCCATTAATCTTCAATGCCTGGGTATCTGTTTTCAAAGAACATATTTCAGAAAGAAACAAAAAAAAATTAGTATCATAATAAATGTTTCACCATCAAAGTATGTTCACGGAACATCACACACATGTTCAACCTCACATGTTAGCAAAAGGAAACAAACAAAAATTTACTTAAAGATGTTGACCGAGGCTTTTTAGGAACATGACTCTTAAGGGATATTTGAGGCTTTGCCCATCATCTAGGACCTGTGACTCCTGCACTTAAGCTTCAATGTGTCACCTATGTCTGGGGTTGAAGATGGAACTGAGAAGTGTCAAGAATTCATCATCTCACCTCCCCCCTCCCAGGAACAGAATTCTTGGAGGATCTGAAGATGTGTGAATTAAACATATTGTATAATTTATAGTGCTATAGGTGCTCTTGCTTTCCCCGGGGGTGCATCATGTGGACCTGCTGACTTTTTTTTTATCCCTCCCCACCCACCCCCCACCTTGGCCCTCTGACATTTTAACTGAAGTAGCACTGCACTATAGCTTTAAATGAGCCTGCAATGTGTATTATTATAAATCAACATATGTGTTTACAATATTGTGTTCTCTCCTAGCTGTCCTATTCTTTCACCATGGAGTGGACATTTTTTACTCATCTTTTTTAATTTGGAGGGATAGGCATGGGGGAAGGGAGATTTAAACAAACAAAAGTATTGAATGGACTCAGTATTACATGGCATATGCTAATACTTATCAAAGAAGTCCTTTATCTGAAATGCAAATTTAGCTGGGCGTCATTATTTATTTACTTGCCCACCCCAGGGGAAAAGAGAATAGGAAGCTCCTCCAAAAAATATAAAAACCTAGGTAGGTATAAGTGGTGTGTAAGTTGAAAAAGATTTTGTTTGTTTGGGATCCAATACCTGAGGTTCCCAAGTGCTGTGCAAATGGCCTGGGGCTCTTGGGAGGTTCACTTGGGATAGAGAAAATTAACGGAGAATTAGAGAACTTGGGGGCAGTGTGTGGCAAAGGACCCCCAGCTGACTAGAGTCCTGGCTCCTTCAGAAGTCCAGCATGACCAGCTTAGCGCAGTAGGGCAGGGGGTTGGCTCACGGAGCCAAGTTCCCTGCCTAGGACAGTGGCTGGCTCTTGTGTCAGTGGTGTTGGTAGAGAAAGGAGAATGAAGAGGTTGGTGTCCTGCTTTTCACCCTCAGGAGACCTTACTGGTTTGGAAGCTCACTGGTTTACAATGCCATGTGAACAAAGGCAGCAGGAGGGTGATAGGGGTACTGCCTGCTTAGGCTCCACTTCTACTTCTGGGTGGAGCTTCCCAAGTCCGGCAGATACTCTGTCTCAGGTTGGCAATGCAGCTTTTAGTGCAGAAATGCCTGTGTGGGTGATAAATTATCCAGTCATCCTATTCTTAGCCCAGGGCTGCTGTGCATTAAACTTATTGAATCAGCTTTGTTTTAACTATGGAACCAACCTTTATAATAGGTTGGCAGTGTGAGTCTGGCAGATAGAGCAAGGATCAGTAAAAATGGGACAAAAGTGAAACAGAGAAGTTTGAGTCAGTCAGCAGAAAAAATGGTAGGGTTGGAAAGGAAAGAGATTCCAATTCTTCCTTTCTAAATCTCCAGACCCTTCTGAATGAGCACAGAGGATCCCTGGAGGCAACCTGAGAAACTCACAAGCTGAAAATATCATAGAAAATCCATTCTGGAAATACTGTGACCCAGCCTGGGGATACTCTGACAGCCTGACACTATAAGGATCTGAAGCTTAAAGAAGGGTTAGCATGTGTCCCAGGGATGATTCTTTTGGGTGGTGCAAAGGTTCTGGGGTGATATTTGGCTACAGACCATGTCGGGCTGATATTGACAGCCCAGACCAGGTTCCGTGGGTGCCTGTCAGTGTTGGTGGAGGTACGTACAGGAGTAGAAGCTACTTCCTCTGTAAATTATTAATGCTTTTCTTAGAAATAGTTTTAGGTGTAAGCCCACCTAAATTAATTTTTATGACCGACGGAAACAGCCATTGTTGACTTAAAGCAATATTTATTTATTATTATTTCCTTTATTATTCTAGTGAGCAGAATGTGAGATGCCTCCTCTGGGCACAAAAGCAGGGTGTCACTGGGACAGGTTCATTCAGAGGCTCTAGGAAAGGGGTGTTCTTCACATTGTCCAGGTCCTGGAAGCTGCCTAAATTCTCCAGTTCACAACTTGCTCCTTGTTCCACAAAGCCCCTTTCCCCCACTTCTTTTTTTTTTTTTTTTTTTTTTTGAGACTAGGTCTCGCTATTTTTGCCTGTGGAACCGCAGGTTCACATTGCCCGGGGTACCACAGACTCAAGCAATCCCCAGCCTCATCTTCCCAGATAGCTGGGATTACAGGTGTGCGCCACCACGCCCAGCTATTCCCCACTTCTGTCATCACATTGTCTTGCCCTCCTGCCATCTGAACTCCCTCTGCTTGTCTCTGATAAGGCCATGCATTCATGGCTATATTTAGTGTCAGAGTGATCCAGGATGATCTTCCCATCTCAAAGCCCTAAATTTAATCACATCTGCACTACCCTTCCAGTCACAGAAAGGATAATCATAGATTTGGAGGACTAGGAGGTGGAGATCATCAGGGTCCATTATTTGGTTGATGTTTCAGGCTGAACTGCTGGCCTTGTCTGTCCCTTTCAAGGCAGGAGCAGGAATTCAGACCTCTCTGCTGCACAGTGTTACTGACAATCAGCTCTCCTATATACAAGGTATTTCGGTAAAACCCACTAGCCTCATGGCCATTGTCCAAAAGCAAACTTGGGATGGGAACTAACATTTACTGATATTAACTGAGCATCACTGTGTTATGACTCTGTATTTTCATTCTTTAATCCTCTTAGCATCAGTAAGTAAATTTCTTTGACTGTTTTTGCTCCTATTTTGCTCAGAAACAACCTGAAATTTGGCTCTAGTGTCAGAAATGAAGACACTGACTGAACATGAGTGCAGATCTATGCTCTCCAGCTCTTTGATATTCCCTGACCAGGTTTTGACCTGTTCATTCCCCACTGGGCTCAGTCCTTGAGTCTGGGGGTGGCCATGAGTTTGGGGGTGGCCAACAACAGCATGGAATCCTGTGTGTTTCGCAACCATTCCAATCTGGGTAAGTTCATTATCAGTTCTAGGAGTTAAAGAAGGTCAGAGCCCTTGGAATTATCTTCACAGAATTTGTAATCACAAGCAGGGGCAAAATAGGCAGAAAAGAAAACAGCCACTTGAGTTTCCTTCTCAAGTCCTAGTTCTCCTTTGTGTTCTCTTCATGTGCTCCTTACCCTCCATGCTCTCCTCACCCGCCGCTACGGTGATGCTGCCCTTTTACACTCTCCTTCCAGGCCCAGGTGTGCCCATTCACGCATGCGCACACCCACTGGGCCCAGGCATGTACAACCACGGAGGAGGGCTCAGCACCACAGGTGCTGACCGGAGAGGCTAATGGCAGGAGGGTAAAAACCCTTACCCTACACTGACAATTCACTTACCCCACACTGTGGCACACCATTGTGGCACAAACTGACATCTTCACAGCACATTAAGCCAGAAATGAGACTGAGTGAACACCCGCTGCAAGTGATTCTCAGGCTACAGTGTGTAGAGACCTATCTGGGAGCTTGTAAAGTAGGTAACATTTCTCAGAAATGTTAATTTAGTGGGTCTGGGTGAAGCCCAGGAACTCAGTTTTTCTATGCCCAGAAGCTGATTCTGATACAAATGTACAGAAAAGAATGACCTAGTAGAGAGGGAAAAGACATTTTCTTTAGACTGTACCATTAGCTTTTCTTTTGAGAGGACAAGCTTGCATTGTGGGGGTTAAACATGGTACACCATATTATGCAAAATGAAACTCTTTAACAGTTTTCTGGTTCTTTCAGCAGATTTAGTCAAGTGAAGAATTTTCCCAGTCTAGGCTGTCATTTGAGTGGTGGATTTCCCCTTGTGGAATTGAACATTGCAGATGCCTGGAGTCTAACTTGAGAAATAAATCCAGAACAATGATTAGAATGTCTGCATTTCGGTCCCCTCAACAGCCTCTTCCAGAGTATCAATGACTACTGAAGAAACTCCTTAATGTAGGTGCCCCCGTATCTAGGGTGGAACGGTTGGAATAATGAGAAGTGAGCATGGAAATTCAATTGGAGGGAGATAACACACCCCGACGAGTTCCTGGACATCTGGTTGACTCACACAGATTTCTCCTTTGGCAGTTCCTTTCTTTGGATATATACATTTACCAAGTTGCCTATCACTCGAACTTGCATTTCCCCAACCGCATTCCCTGGGACAGATGCATGAATCTTCCTGAGTGGCATATTTTGTCATGATACAAATGAGACACATGAGTGATGACTCATGGCCTCTTGTGAATGATAATGAAACTGTTATCACGCTGGGATCTGACTTAGCAGTTCCCTTGGCTTACTCTAAGCTGATTTCTCGAAAGAGCTCATATTCCTGGCTCAGCATGCCTTTGCTGGAAGGGTGTGCTCAGAATGGAAGAGAGGCAATACTTCCAAATTTTTCTCAGTGGACTAGTTCTAAAGTAAAGTCAGAGTTTTAACCACTGTGCAGTGTCTCCCGTTAAAAGCCCTAACTCTCCATTTTCCAGAGTGAAAGGATGCAGGCTGGAATGTATGCAGATGTAATTTTTTGATGGCAAGGTCAGCAAATTGTGCTAAGTATATGTCCTGTGATCTCCATAAAAGGGAATCATTGAATTCTCTGTCCACTTAGTAGTGTCTTTTGTTAATGATGGCAAGAGGCTTGCATTATTTATGGAGCCCTTTGACAACTCAGCAGTTTATGGAGTATATATGAAGAAAGAGAGCTCTTTATCATCTAATAAAATGCCGCATAACAGCTTCAGTATTGAACTTTTAAGGAAAGAATCGTGGACTTGCTTGTGACCACATAAAAAAGACACACTTTGGACTCACATGTATGCTAAACTCCCAGTTTTGCTGGCACTAGTGAGGTATAACTTCAAAAATTAGTAGATTTATTTGGCCCATTATAAATGACTCCAAAGCTGAGGACCATCTTATTAAAATGCTGCCAGTTCTTCCATGTGGGATTCGGGTGAAGGTAATTTTGGACAAGCCACTGTGTACTGGTAATGAAAATCAAAATGAATTCAACCTTCTAATGGGAAAGTGACAAGTAAATAAATTAGTCTCTGGGTTATCCAATTTTAGAAAATGATCTGAAACAAAACATGAACAAAAAATTGAAAAGGAAAGTTAAGAGTTTCAAGCGTCCATGTGGATAATTTGTAATATAAAATGGCTGGGAAAGGGAAAACAGGACAGATGTGAATATTAAGATTTGCCCCTGGTCCTCCTGAACCGCACTAATATTTGTACTGCACTCCTCATTCTCCACTTCCTTGTAAGTGTGGCTAAAATTAACGCTAGTAATTACCAGAAAGAAAGTCTATCTACCAGGTTTGCTGCCAAGGACTGGCCAAGATGACCTCAGTTTTGTCTAAGTTATCACCTCTGCTTCATTATAGGAAAAACAAACAGTGGGTTTCATTCTAGGATTTTATCTTAATGTCTAGGAAAAGGGATAAGTGGGACCAGTCCAAGACATGGTTACAAACTCTTCTTTGCCTTTGCACCTTCACACTTTTCTCTGCCCTTTAGGATTGTTCTTCTGTGCTAGGATTCTCAGACACTCACACCATCCATTGGTGTTAAATGTTCCTCCTCAGAAGCTTGCTTTTGTTCAAGTGTGCCATGCACCAGGGGTACCCTTCTCTGCTTTTCCTGTTTTTGAGCCCTGCTCCTTCCTCTGAGCTTCCCCTCTACACCTTCAGGAATCTGGCATCCTTGCTTCCAGGAGTTATGTCACCGTAAACCCATAGTTGGTTGAAAATATCATTAAGTTGAAAATAGATCTACTACACCTTCCTTTCCAGCCATCATGGCTTAGTCTAGCCTCCCATAAAACTTGCTCAGAACATTTATATTTGCTTACAATTGGGCAAAATCATCACACACAGATCCTATCATGTCATTTATTGATCACTATACTGAAGTGAACAGCGGCTGGTAGAGTTTTGTGCTTTACCTTCATTATTGGGGGTCCATGACTCCTGGCTGTAGACCAGCCTTAGAAGAATCACACTTTGTGATGCTGACCCAGAAACAACCAAATGTAAAATCTGAAGTGAGGTTTTTACTGAATATGTGTTTCTTTCACAGCGTTGTGTCAAAACACCATCAGGGATGTAAAATAATGCTAGTTCAATGACTATAAGTAAAAGAAAAGAAAAAGGGTGAGTGAAACTGGTAAGTTGAGAACAGTCTGTCTGGCTTTCAAAGCAGTGAGGAGATGCTTAGAAATGTTTAGAAAGGATGTGAATGGGGGTCCCTGAGGTCTCCCAGCTCTTGCTTCAGAGTAGGGGTGCAGAAGCCTTGTGACATCCTGTGTCTTAACTCAGGGGTTCAACCTGGAGCATATTGGAGTCAGTAGCTGAGGCATTTGGGGTTAAGGCCAAGATTGACCCTAAAGTTAAGGGACTTAAAACTCCCTCCTTTTGCCTACAAATATTTTGGAAACCAACCCACCCAGGGAGGTTAGGCAGTAGAAATGTTCAGTCACAAAGAAAATATGAATCTCAAAAAGTAAAATATGATAGTCCTTCTCTTTCCATAAAAAATGGAAAGAAATGATTAGAAACTAATAATAAAAGTTGAGAAAAAAAAAGGAAAATGATCCACTCTTTAACAAGCCCAGCTTCTTAGTAGTTCTTAGGAAGGAAAAGCATAATGAAATTTCCAAATGGCTTAGAAAGACACAGCCAAGAGAGCACTAAACCCGGCAATGTGGGACATGGCCAAGACTTTGCCTGGGAAAAAAAAATCTGTTTTCAAGATGAGCATGAAAAAGCGTAAAAACATGAACAGCATATGTATTAATTGTGCATAGCAGTTAGAAAACAGTCTCTTCTGGTTGCTGTAATGATTGGTGCTGATGTGGAGGAAGTTCATTTACACTTCAAACCTTAAACTTGTAGATAAACATAGTTATTTCTAGGACAGGAAAAACTCAGCAAGATTTTGCAGCATCATTTTGTACATTTATTAACTCCTGTCAGGTAGCAAGTTCCAAGCTTCTAAGCATTGGATAATCAACAGTGGACAAAATTGACCCCCCTAGAACCCTTCCTTCATGGACCTTACATTCTAGGAGAGGAGATACAATGAATGAAGTCACTAAGAAATAAACCAGGAGGGAAAGGGCACATAAGAGTCTATAGAGAGAGGAAGAATAGAAATTTAGACCATGTGAAGGAAAGGTCACTGGCTGTGAGAGAACTTGATAGTGAAGTTGTGGAGGAAGTGAGGGGTTGAGCCATGTGGGTGTATGGAAGAAGGAACTCCCAAGTAAAGAATAACAAGTGCAAAGGCCCCGGGGTAGAAGTATGATGGACATGTTCAAGGAAGACAAGGATCCATATTGGCTGGAGCAGAATGAATGAGGGAAAGGGAAGAAAGGTTCAGTGGGTAAAGTTGCAGAGCCAGTTCCAGACAGATTCAGTCCAAAGACTCATGGGTGGTGGGCACTCACTTGTCCTCTCTCTCTTTGGGTTTTAGGTCTGCCCAGCAATTCACTTTTGTTCCCACATTCTGCCTCTCAGCCAGTGTGAACCATGACTTTCCATCCCCACTGGGCTAGATTTTCTTCTGAAGACAGTATATCCCTCAGAGCTATTTCCTTGGTGGTGTGGGTCTCCTGTTTCAGTGCCCACCTCTGCATAACAGCATTTTCTCCTTCAGTTAAACAAGATGTGACAGATTGAGAACTGTGAAATATGCACCAACCGTGAGTAAGTGGGTCAAGCTGTCTAGGAAAACTGTTGTAGCTCTAAAATGGTTAGAACCATTCTGATTAGGAAAATTATGCTTACAAGGGTAACTCAAAAGCCCACGCAACTGTAACATTGAAAGTGTAATTCCCTCTAGTCACGGTTACCCAATTCCAGACTCTGGAAGCTCATGTCACAGGTAACAGAGGGACTGAACCCAAATAAGAAAATCTTCAGGTCAACTGGCCGTAAGATGGGCCCTGTCTGTCACAGAATTACAGAAATAACCAGCAAAACAAATCCATTGCTAAAAAGCATCACAAGGAAAAATAAAAAGTTCCTCTGCTGCAGAATGCAAAGAGATTGAATTGTGTATGTGTATCTGCAATATTCTATACATGTGTGTGCATATTTATAGACAACAAAATGTCCAGATGTAACACATTGTTCCTTTTGTAAGTATCAAAGCACTGAGGTAGGTGGGGAAGAGTTGTCTAAAAGACAAGGTATTTCTACTGCATTTCAACAGTAGTGCATTTCAACTAAGTCTTATAATTACCATTGATGCAGTAGATAGAGAAATCTATTAAGTCCTCGAATTTTAATAATCTGGATGCTACAAACCACATTAACAGTATTGAGATTGCTCTTTCTGAATGGACAAGGTTCACAAAGCCCACAGACTGCACCCAGACAATATTATTGAATAAGGGTGCTGGAGTTTGGATATAGACAGTTCCCCTGAACACATGCAAAGTTAGTGGGCGATCTTGTTTGTGGGGTGGCCAGCTTTCTGGGATAGTCCCAGGAAAGACTTGCCTGGTCCTATAATATAGCTCTGCTATTAAAAGAGCTTGAGCCCAAGGTGGAGGTCAAAAGATCACTAGTATATATTTAATGATGAGATTGTTTGGTTGTATATAAACAAACATTTAGGGCAAGGAGGGTGCTGCCTAGAAAGAATTAAATAATTAACTATACCAAGAACCCCAGGAAACACTTGTCAGCGTTCTCCCCATGGGAAATCAAGAAATGCCCAGAAGGGAGAAAGGCAGCCCCCCTATCCCTACCACACCCACCCCACCCCTGCTGCAACTTACTGCTCAAGAAGAGGAAAAAGCACAGGGCAAGGGAGGGGTTCTTTGAAACTGGCAGGTCTTTGTGCAATACGACAAGGCTAGAGCAGGGTTGGTTGACAACATGGATGCTCAGGCCAACGCTCTCCCTGCCTTCACCTGCTGCCAGGGCTGATGGGATTACACCCACAGAGCACAAGAGAAGGGAGGTGACATAGAAACTGTTACTGGACCCATAAACCAACACCCAGGAAGCAGCAGCACAGTGCACCCCAGGAAAGGACAGAGTAAACAGTTCCTACACCCCATTTAAGGTAAGAACCAGTAATGTTCCCTCTCAGTAGTTCTCAACTGGGACTCTGCCCACCCACACTTCTTTCCAGTATAATTTCATTCTGTCTCTAAATCAGCTTTGCATTTGCTTTTGCCAAAGACCTGACTGCAAATTCTTCTTACCTCATAGTCAAAGACTGAGGAACTCAAAACCCAGAGTTCTATAGGAATTCTGAAAGGACCAAAGCATAGCCCTGCCTTGATCCAGTAAGTGGTTTCAAACTCCCACCTTTTTGAAGTTCAAAAATAAGCACAGACTCTAATAGGGATGGGGCTCCTTCTCGAGACCTGTCACCTGCATCACTTTGTTAGGAGAGAAAGAGATATATAAAACAGGCTGTGTAAGCTGCTATCATCATCTGACAGGGGGTTTCAGATTGATTTCCTTCTGTCCTTCACCTGCATGCAATGCGAAGTAGAAAATGGGATTCCGATGTGCAGTGGCATTAAGATTCAATTACTCCTCGAAGTTTCTGGGGAAGAAACATCTATTGAAGCAAATGCCTTGGGGGCTGTGCTTGACATTCCTTGTGGTGAAGAGGATGACAAGGCCCAAGGGCAGGGGTAGGGAAGCCACATGTGCCCGCGCTGTAAGGCAGTCACAGAAGCCATGACTGACAGATGCTCTGTAGCTTAAACTCCCGGCTCCCGACACGACCAGAGAATGAGACAGCTTCCAAGGGAGACTAAAACAAACAGGACAAAACATCTTTTTTCTTACAGCAGCAAGGCAGATATGGCTGTCAGCAGCTTCCTTCAATGGCATCAATGATTAATTCCGCCTCCGGCCATTCCCCTCTCTGGAGGACGGGGGAGATGGAAAAAGCTGGAAATTTCAACCTTCTAATAATGGCGTGGTGCTGGTAACCATCCAAGAAGCCACCCAAAAGTTGCCTCATTAGACAAAAGACGCTCCTAGTGCTGTTACCACTTGGGACATTACGTAGTTTTTAGGAGGTCTGTGCCAAGAATTGGGGGCAGAGACACTGCATGTATTTATCTCCTGGCATGTACATTGATATGCATATGCTTGTATGTCTATGCCACTGCATATGCATATTCTGAATTAATTTCCACTTGGTTAACAGTGTTCTGGCACTTTAAGAAGACTTGGCAATCCATACCTTTAGGTTCCTGGTCATTGCAATAAAAAACAATAATGGGAAAACAACTGAGGTCTAGAGAGGTTAAATCTATAGCAAAAGACAGCATGAATATTTAATAACAGCTACTCAAACTCAAGATCCTCCACCGCAATCAGATGATTGTTCCCTTGGGTCTTCCCTCCCAAAGACCAGGGACAAGAACTCCAAGAAAGATATGAATGAGTAATTGGCATCTTTGAGGCCTGGGGATGGGCCATCGCTGTAGGTGTGGGTACAAGAACTCTGCAGGGAGTCACTTTCCGGCTGGGATCCAGTCCACAGCACTGCTTCCCTCAATCTCTCTGCTCGATTGGGGGGTGGGGGCCAGGGAACAGGTGTCTGTGGAGGGCTATCTTCATTGCTGTTACATTGCTGGAGTCATGGTGTGTTGCAGTCTGTTTTCTTGGGTGAACCTTTTAGCTTTTGGATATTTTTTCTGATCCTGTTTGTTATTTCCAGGATAATTCAATGGCTCCTGTAAACACAACCAGGGTCTGCTCTTAAATTATAATGCTCTTAAGGAACTGGTCCCACAGGACTCATAGATAGATGATAGAGGACAAGATTTCATATAAGTAAATGTTTAGATTTATTTTCTCCCACTAACATTAACCTCTTACAGCCCTCAAGAGAAGATAAAAGAAATAAAAATGAAAACATGCAAACTCAGTGAGGGAGACCCTTCTCTTACTTCAACTGTGCCTAGGAATACTTGACTTTCAGTGAGATGTGATCGGTCCCCTTTGGGACTGCAGCCAGAGAACCAGAAGTCAGGAATCTCCTACAGGGGAGCAAAGGGGGTGATCCTGGGCAAGTCCTGGCATCCACACTGCCCCAGGACCTTAAGAATGTCTATTCTGTTTTCCAATTCACAAGCTGACTCCCTGGAACTATGGGATTCTCTCTTACATGCAGTCTTCACAGTTGTGTTCATCCAGTGGCTGTGATTCTTCCCAGTGTGCGCTTGGGCAATGTGACTTCTCCACATTGAAAGAGCAACATAAAATATCAGATCAATGTAGTCCTTTTTTAAAAAACAAACCAAAAAATACCAAAACAAAAACAGATGACAAACAGCTGTATATACAAAACAAAAAAATAAAAAGTTCAAATTTGTCCTGGTCCTGATATGGAACAGAATGTCTTGTATGATGCAATATATAAACTTTATCCTAGGAAGATATCCTCTGAATAGATGTTTTAGTTTTTTTTTTTAAAGATATCTGAACTAAAACTTCTAGACAACAGCTGTACATCTTCTCTGCTGACAACCAGCCTCAGCAGGAGATGGGATTGACAACCTGGCTTGGACCCCGTGACCGCCCAAGGATTCCACTCTGCCTACAGACCAGCTGCTACTCTTTGCATGCACACCCACAACCATTTAATACTGTTTTCTAAAAAACACCCTACCGAATGCTGAGTTGGTGTGTCCCTCATAGCATGCATTACTCAAGTTATAAAAAGTGTCTGTCATCATGGAGAGGGAATAGAAGCCACAATAGGATTAGATAACATTTCCCCTGATGTTTCCAAACTACAAATACCCATTTCCTCCTTTGTTAACATGCACCTTGAAGGTACCTCTCCCCCCTCACCCCACCTCTGCCATGAAGGGTGAGGAAGCATAGGGTAAAGTGAATGATCTATCCCAAAGCTCACAGGTAATAAGGAGAGATTCAGATCTTACTTAGAACCTCATTTGTTTCAGAAACTTGATGTTTCCAGTTCTTTCCTAGTTCCTACAACTGCATTCACAAGGATGCTAATAAATCACAACTGACTGCCAGAGAGGAAGGAAGTGAAGACACATACCAACACATAGATTTAAGGGGGCACATATCTCCTTGGAGTATAGAATCCTGACCTGGAACTCTCCCTGCTCCCCAGCCAAGGGGACAGACATGAGTTGGTATAACAAGCATCTGTATCAGCAGACACCCCCTGAAAGCTATGTGACACTGCAGGAATTTAAAAGCGAAAAATCCAGAGCATGCTTCCCTATTCCATGAGCTATCGTCCTAGGGTGCCATGAGGTTTGTATTCTCTCCCTTTCTTCTCCCTCCATCTCCCTCCTCCCTCTGGAAGGGAACACAAGAAAGGTCACTATTATATTTTATTCTTGCTGTTGGTAGACATATTCATAGCACCTGACTTGTACAAACTTGCTTGAGAAGCTGTTTCTGAAGAATTGGCTCTGGAAATACCAGGGTAAGAGCACTGATACAATTATGATACTGTGTCTTCCAAACAGCAGTCCGAGAGATTGTTAACAGAAGGAAAGTCTTTGAGTCAGCCTTTTACAGGCTTTTCAATTTGTGTCTTTGAGCTCACTGGTAGGGGCGGAGAGCAGAATCTGCCAGGGAAGAACAGGGAGCAGACATGACTTCCTTCCACAGACCTAGGACTGAGCAGAAATGAACTAGCTTTTAAAGACTTGATGCAATCACAGTTCTGTGAGCGCCAATCTCATATCCCATCATTTGTGGACCAGGAAAGGGTGACAGGAGCAAGAAGGGCCTTTAAAGACCTTCATATGCAGGCTGGCAAACTTCATAGCAAGAATGCTGAATGAGGCAGAACTTCCTTGGAAAAGTGTTGAATCAGTGAATTTCAATGAAACAGCCCTCAGAGGCATAATATTTAGTGATTTTAGTCTGCATTATTTATTGACTACTGGGGAGTTTGTGGGCTTAACATTTTATTAATATGGCACAGGGTCATCTGGGAGAGTTGTAGCCACTAAGAAAGCTCCCCGGAAGCACATTTTCATATTATCAACAGAGCGTTCTAAATGTTCTGAATCTCCACATGCCTCTGGGGACAGGTGGAAAATGCTTGGTCTCCTACAAGCCATTCTTACCCCAGGAAAGTCAAGTGGAGTGAGGAAACCCACCGTTACTTTATTTCTTCCTAATTATCTTGTGGTTCTTTTTCAGTGACTTACAACCCAGATAGAGCTGGGAAATCCACAGCTCTAAGTCTACCTTAGATTTAGGCATCTAGTGAAGTCATTTCTGTTACCATTTACCACGTGAATTGCAGGATATCTGGCATCAAATAAGGATTTTGGCACTGAGAATATAGTCTCAAGAACAGACACTTTTCATGCACTTTTCATGCATATTTGAAAAGGAAGTTGAAACCTCATCAAAGAAAATCAGATGGCAATATGAAATCATTTCCAAAATCATTTTAAATGGGAGGTTGCAAATTGAAACGAGATACCACCACACATACAGCAAAATAACTAAACTCCACAAAAGTAACACTACCAAATTCTGGAAAGAGTGTTGGGTAATTAGAACCCACAAACATTGCTGGTGGGCATAAAAAAAAGTTCAACTATTTTGAAAAACACTTTGGCAGTTTCTTAGAAAGCGAAACATAGTCTTACTAATGATCTAGCAGTACATTCCTAGGTAGTAACTAATTTGAAAACTTTAACTCACACAAAAACTTGCATGCAAGTATTTTTAGCAGCTTTTGAAATAAACTGGGGAATATCCATCCAATGGAATATTACTTCAGCAATAAAGAGAAATAGATAACCAAGCCAATAAAAGACATGGATGAATTTTAGTTGTATGTCAACGTGTGAAAGAAGTAAAATTGAAATGGTTAAATATCTTGTGATCCCAATCGTATGGTGTAAGCAGCCATTATCAGCAATTGTAGAGACAAGCATCAGGCATCAGGAATACCAATCTGCATAGGTTCTTTATTAGTTCTAGCAATTACACAGACACACCAGGACCAGGACTAGGGCTCAGCTGCCTTCCAGCACCCCAGGGATCTTCACACTCTTTCTCTGGGCTAACTTTTACTCTGTTGTTCTTTTTTCACACACTCATATTCACGCTCTCTCATGGTCTCTGTTCTTCTTTATCCCCTTTCTCCTAGGCCCAGGTGTGCACACTTACACATGCACATACCCGCTGGGCCACACAACCATGGGGAAGATGCAATAACCCAGGTGCTGGTAGGCTAACGGAGGAAAAAACTTAACTCATTTACCCTACATGTCATTTGGGAAAATGCAGGCAAAGGGTGAGTGATTGTAGATACAGAGTGAGCAAAAAGACCAGTCGTTGCCAAGGGCTCAGAACTGTGAAGGATTGAATAGGTAAAGCATGGGAAATTTTCTTCAGTAGTGAAATCCAAAATCCTGAGTGCTTAACTTCACACTCCTTAAATGTGGGTTGACCATAGTGACATAATTTCAAGGAGGGCAGTATGGCAAGTGGGAAAAAGAGAATAGCTCTAAGTGGAGAAACCTGGCCAGCAATCCTTCACATATGTGATGAGGTTAATGTCAGCAATGATAATTCACATTGGTAGAATGTAACCTTTATGTGATATGATAGAAAAGTCTCTTTATCACTGGTCTTCCCAGTATATTCATGAAAAGAAAAACAAAAGCTTCAGACAAATTTCTTTTGAGAGGCATCTTATAAAACACTTGAACACACACAACCAGTTATTAGATCTCAAGTATAGGTTGATGTAATTGATGTCTAATAACTGTCTCTTTTAATTCAAGAACATTGTATGGTTTTTCTCTTAAGATTCCGTTTGAAGGTCCTCAATATTTTACAATGTTTGTTACAAAGGTTGTATAGATTTCTTATTTAAAACCAAAGTATTCTTTCCATTGTACTTGCTGCTATTGCTATCTGTTATTGTTGCGGATGTGAATCCAGGTTGATTTTTTAAAAGATATATTCAAAAGATATTGACATACTTTCAACCCTTTTACCTTATCAGCTAATTCTTCTGGGTTACCCAAGTAACCCAACAAAAGATAATTTTACTTTTTCCTTGAAAATTTCCATGCTTTATTTTTTCCTAAATCTTTCAGTTACTATCTCCACCGTGATGTCCAGTTGTGGTAATGACACTGATATTCTACTTAATCTTCTGCTTTTAAGGAAAGTACATCTAGTTTCCTCCTAACAAGCATAATGATGGGTTTGATATTAAGATACATAAATTCCATCAGTTATGATTTTTAAAAGTCCATTCTAAAAAAGCAATAGTGGATGTTGAGTGTTGTTAAAATGTCCATTTGGCATTTATAAAGATGACTCTATTTTTCTTCTTTTTATTTAATATAGTACATCCTATGAATATGCAGTGAATTATACAAATAGCATTTGCAATATTAAGTCATCCTGGTATTATGAATATAATATTTTACTGCTTCTGTTTCTAATAATGAATTTAGGAAATTTATATTAATATTCATAATAAGTATGGGTTTGAACATTTTTTATGCTTAGGTGGGATTACTAGGAATCTTCTTTGTTTCAGTAAAAGAACTTGGGGAATTTTTCTTCTTTTCCTATGTTCCTGATGAACTAAATAAGAACTTACATCATCGCTAAAGATTTGTGAAAGTGTATAGACCTAGGTTTTTGAGTAACTTGCTTTCTGACTTTTTTTTTCAACTTTTCTATGACAATGGTTCTGTTTGAATTTTCAATTCCTCTTGCCTTCATCCTTATTTTCCCAAAGATTTTCCAGGCAATCATCTAGTTTATTCAGGTTATTCTACATGTTCTCATAAAATTGAGCAAATTAGTCTTGCTTATTAATGTTGATTTTTTTGACACATGACAATATCCCCCTTGATCATGTTTGTTAGTAGTTTTGAATTTTATCTTTTTTAAAAAATCTTATTTTGGAGTTATTGATTTTATAATTTGTTTTTACTTAATTTTTAATCTATATTAACTTTTATCTTTACTAAAGTGTTCTTTCTGCTTAAATTTATTTTGTTCAACTTCATGAATGTTATTCCAAACATCGCTCTAGCATAATCTCTTAGAACCACATAGCTAAGTTTTCATGATAATTTTCTTTATACTATGTAATATTTTATTATATAATATTTTGTATTATATATTTTATACTATATGATATATAATATTTTATATTCTAAAATCTATTATATTTTAGCCAAGAGTTTTTGACTTCCAATTTTTTTAATTTATTATTTATTTATTTATTTATATTATCTTCATAGAATTTTTAATAATGAACAGGGGAAAAACAGCCAGCAAAGAAACAGCCACTTGAGCCCCCTCTCTCAAGTTCCTCCGAGTTTCCCCTCACATTCTCCCTGGAGTTTTCTCTGGAGTTCCCACTGGTGTTCTCCCTTTCTCCCAGGGTGACACCGCCGTATCAGCCCCTGCCTCCTAGGCCCGGCTAAGCACAGTCACAGGGAGAGCGCAACACTGTAGGTACTGGTCAAAGTGGCTAATAGCAAAGGGTATGAAAAGCCCCGAAAACTCATTTGGTCTACACTGTAGTAACCCTTTACCCTCCGAATTGTTTACTTGTCTGGGAAATGGGGTTATTTGTACTTCTTCAAGGACTGGCATAAATGAATGATTGGATGAGACAATGTATAGAGGCGTAGTGCAGTGACCAGAACATAGTAGGGATTCATATCCCACAGCAGGGATTCACTTCAGGACGATGGAGCTGATTAGGAAGGGGGGTGTATGGTATTCTGGGCGATGGTGTTGCTTGAGCAGGGGAGGAATGGAGCATCCTGTCTTGGTGGGGGAACTGTAACTTGCTCAAAGTAGGTGTGGAAGAGGTCAAACAGCAGCAGAAACAGAAGCATGGAACCCAAAGTCGTCCCCTCCTACAGAGACCCGCCAGCGCCCTCTGCTGACAAATTCTAAAACTGCGCTGCTGGTACAGGAGCCGCACCAGGGCCCTGCTTTACTGTCCAGCAGATGTCCAGAGCAAGCCAAAAAGGATAGGAGTGAACTGAGGTGGGCTGAATCGCGCACACCTCCCGAGCAGAGAACCAGGCAACCCCCGGCGTAACTTCCAGCTTTTTAAAACAAGTTCTTAATAATTGCACTGATTGCTGTACACTGTAGAATCCTCATCTGCAGCAAACACTTCACTCAATATTTTACATATATATTTTTTACTTAGTTCTCACAAGGGTAATAGATTTTCAATTATTATGTTATATATTTTCGTGGCAGGATTTTAGTTTTAAATGACGGGAGCTAAAAAATATTCCTTCTATTTTCTTTTTTTTGTATTTCAATAGATTTAATTACCTAAAAATTGAAGAATTCTGTTTTATGATGTACATCTAGAAATGTTAACAAATGACAAATTGATTATATATATATATAAAGTCAAAATAACCTGGCAAAGGTTAATACCTAGAATATACAAAAACCCTAATGATTGACACAAATTCACCTAAAAATAGAGTCCTGAAACAGATGAGGCAAAACTGACAGATTTACAGGGAGAAATAAACATTAAAAAGTAATAGTGGAAAAAAATTCAATACCAGAGAAAAGAATTACAAGGGAGATGAACACAAAAAATACATCGAATGACTGAAAACTATATTAATTAACTAGATCTAAAATATTCATACAGAACTGAGGCTCTTAGAGAGGAGGAATGAACAGAAGGTAGAAGGAGACTTTAATGGCTTCTACCTGAACAGAAGGTAGAAGGAGACTTTAATGGCTGTAGGCATCATGGGTACTTTGGTACAGGGTGTGGTATGATAATGTATACCTATTTTTCTTGTTGGGGTTTATTGATCTTTCAGTCCACAAAATAAAAACTCAATATTTTTATTTATTTTTATTTTTTTTAATTCATTTTGTTGATTTGTCACAATTGTGCATTAATTGATCCCTCCTCCTCCCTCCATATCCCCCTCTGTATCCCCCTTCCTCCTCCCACCCTATCCCCCCTCTGTATCCCCCCTTCAGTCACTCCTCCCATTTTTCTGCAAATTGTTGTTTGGTTAAGTTGATGTTTAGTTGTTGTTTG
>PVHY01008634.1:0-37949 GCA_004024945.1 Uropsilus gracilis
AGGCCTTTTGATATATGGGGTCTTTTGTTATTCCATACGAATTTCAGTAATTTTTGTTCTATCTCTTTAAAGAATGTCATTGGAATTTTTATTGGAATTGCATTGAATCTGTAGATTGCCTTTGGTAGGATGGTCATTTTGATAATATTAATTCTTCCAATCCATGAACAGGGAATGTTTTTCCATTTCCTTATGTCTTTTTCTATCTCTTTTTGGAGCATTTTAAAATTTTCTTTGTATAGATCTTTAACATTTTTTTGTTAGGTTTATTCCCAAGTATTTAATTTTTTTTTGGTGTGATGGTAAATGGGATGGTTTTTCTGATTTCTTCTTCCACTTTTCAGGAAATTTCACTTGAATATCATAGTTAATCATCAAAGATATGCCTTCCTCAAACTAAAAATACATAAGAAAATTAAATATTTTTCATTATTTCAAAAAATTGTTTTCCTTTTCTTAATTGTAATTTCACATCATGGTATTGAATAGAGCAGTGGACAGGGAAAACTTTAATCATCCAATTTAGAAGAAAAGTAGTGTTTTACTTTTGAATTTCTTTATCATGTTAAGGAATTCCTATCTACCCCTTTTTGTAAACATTTTCTAAATCACCAGT
This sequence comes from Uropsilus gracilis, assembly GCA_004024945.1. NCBI lineage: Eukaryota > Metazoa > Chordata > Mammalia > Eulipotyphla > Talpidae > Uropsilus > Uropsilus gracilis. The sequence goes on from PVHY01008634.1 coordinate 617, forward strand.
GGATGTAGAATTTCACTGAATTACTTTTTCCAGGACATTTATTCTTGGATGAGCGTATATATTTCTCCTGTAATTTCTAGCCCAATGTTGTGATGTATCAGTGGAATTCGATTTAAAAAAACCAGCTTTACATTCCTGAGATCAGTTTTTCATTATGATTATTTGTTACATACATTGTTGAATTTGATTTGCTTAGTACTTTTACAGGAAATTGCATTATTTTCTTGACTTAAAATTTTCTTTCTCAATTGCTGTTCATCAGTTTTTCTGTTTCCAAAATATTTTCCCCCCACTGTTTCATGACAAGGATTCAAACAAACCCAAAGAGAATAGTACCATGAGCTTCTCAGTATCTACCCTCAAAAAAATTCATTAAGTACATTAGAAATGTACTTGATCTGGTAAACCTCTTTTTTCTGTGGCCTCTTTTTTCATCTTATATCTCTACCACCCTGGATTATTTGTACATAATATCAACAACATATTTCTTCTGAAAGTAATCCATTATGTGTTTCTAAAATAAGAACAGAAGTAATAATTGTATTTATAGACTGGATCACAACAGAAAAATAGAATCTCATTTTTCAAATAATGTTTATTGCAGTAAATTTAGTTTGCATGGCTGTATCTACTTTGTGAGTTATAGATTTCAACCTCTACAAATATTTGTTTTCAAACCACACTCACTGCCAGTGCTCAGCTGTCCCCATCATGAAAATTTCAAATGTTCACTTTCAGTCTGTTGTCTCATAATTATTTTCCCATTTGAGTTTTCACATCAGGATCTAGCAGTGCACATACAATGTACTTGATGGATAAGTCTCTTAAATGTCAGGAGTATTGTCTGGCTGTATTGCCTTAAATTCAGTAGAAAATGGGATTGTTGACATCATTGAGTTCCCAGCGTCTAGGCTGCTGATTGTACCTTCATTTTTGTAGCATAACTCTGTCACCATCTTTTATTATTATTATTACTATTATTATTAGTAGATATTGATAGCATTAACTAGAGGTTCTCAAGATGTTTTGATCAGGACACTTTTACACCCTTAAAATTATTGAGGATGCTAAAGAATCTTGATTCATGTGATACTACAACATGTTAAAATGTGTTTTGTGAAGATTAACTCACATTAACCCTTTTCTGAGAGATTGTCAACAAAATACCAGGTGTGAATAACTGAATTTTGCCTGCAGCCCATTTGCCAACAATTGTATTCATAAATAAACAACTTAGAACTCTGTTTTACAAGTGCTCTACCTTCTTAAGTAATCAAATTTCCCATTTAGACAGGATAGTAAAATGCAATGTAGTCAAGGGTTCGGATTTAGTAAAATTAATTGTCTTACTGATTCGGCTAGGTCACCAAGGACATTTTGAAGAGAAAATGTCTCATCACTTCTCCTAAATGCATAGATAGGAAAACGCAAGTTTATGCCACTGCTTGATTAATGATAAGACACCAGATTTCCTACCTGTCATTGCTCTTGCACCATCAATGCAAAGGTCAACAATGAAAAAAGCAAATGTCATTTTACTATAGTTAGGAAAAACAACACAGCTTCATGGTCTTGCTGAAATAATATCAAAATTCTCTACTATGAGTTATCAAATCTCCAGCTCAGAACAGAGGAAATCTTTCTCAGTCTTCCCACAAAAAGGTAGATGGGAGACAAGTCTGTTTATCTGCTGCCCATTAAAATCCTGGTGAGAGTGTTAATTTAAAAGATTTTGCCATGCCTCCTTAACAGATTGTGCAACAAAGAAGCAGCAAGCCTGAAATCATTACTCCTTTCCTGGTTCCAGTTCTCTTTTCTTCCATCTTACGCTCTTCTGAATTGGTTCAAACCCTTTTATTTGTAAGCAATACAGCACTGTTTCATTGGTAGTTTTACCAGATTAAGGACTTTTCTAAATTTGAATTTTTAGGGAATCTCAACATTATTTTCCATAGCAGCTGCACCAATTTATATTCTGAACAACAGTTTACAAAGGTCCTCTTTTTTGCCGCATCTTTGTCAACACTTGGGATTTCCTGTCTTTTTAATATGGGCTATTCACACAGGAGTAAAGTGGTATCTCATTGTGTGTGAGATATCACTGATAGCTCAATGAGATTTGTATTTCTCTGATGATAAGAGATGAAGAGACTTTTTGCTATCTATGCCTGTTGGTCACCCCTCCGTGTACTTTGGACAAGTGCTTACTCATACCTCCCCCTCCCCCTTTATTGGTTGACTTGTTGCATTTTGGTCTCATTAGTGCTTTTTTATATTTTTGATACTAACATTTGTGAGAAGTATGATGCACAAATTATGGTAACACAACTGCCGGGACTTCATGAAGAGCTAAGAAAAGAAAGAAGAAAGTCAGAATTTAAAGTTACTCCTGCCTATTCGCTCTTTAATGTTATAAGGTTTATTCATTTTTATTCATCTAGTCAGTTCCTTTGCCTTTGGATACAGACAGAGTTATCAAACACGATCATTTCATTACAGTTGTCTAAACTTCTCACCTCAGAGCTTTAACCCCTTTATACTTGGTCAATCAGCAGTGGCAAAGAATGAATCACATTCCACTTATTAGAATTTCAATGTTCAGAACAAGTCTGACTGAAACAGAACTTTCAACAAAGGGGGCTGAGCTGAAAAACTTCCCAATTGAAATTAACTGCAGGAGCAAGACTTAATTATCTCAGCCATTCCTTCTGACTTTGCCTTTGTGTTTTGGTTTTTGTGGTTTTTTTTTCTGACTTTGGACTGTCCTGACTTGCAGAACTTGCTCAACTAGCTAGTATATATTAGAATTTCATTGCATGGATTCATCCTTGTTCATTTGAGAGCTATATTCTTAACTCATCTTGGCACTGAATCTGTGTCACTGTGAATCAATGAACTTGACAGAATTTTTATTAGTATCATCATCGTATACTTGCCAGTCAGTCCCTAGTCTTTGATGGTGGCTCTCACTGACATAACTCTCCATCTGTACTTTGGGAGATGAACTCTTTGATAGTGTCACAGATGTAAGGAACAGCTGGATGATAATCAGTAAAATGGACAGAGGGATACTACTTTCTAATATCCCTGAGACTTGATGATTCACCCCCTTCAGTTTTAACAGAATTCTGCTAGCTCCAACTCCAGTCTTCCTATCTTAAAGTCACTTTTTTTTCTGCTCTTCCCAATTACCTTGCAAGAACACCTTTGGGCAGCCATTGCCTACCAACTCATAGATCCCTGCTGACTTTGTTTTGATCTTTAAAAAAATCACATATTATCTTCTCTCTTTAATTCCTTTCCCTCCACTTTATTTCACTGTGGTTATATGATACAAATTCCTGGAACTGTGATTCTCTCATTTACAATGACACAATGTTTTCTACTACTCATTCAAATGATAAGATACTTATTTTCATGCTAGTGGTCATTTTAATTCTTTTGCGATTATAAATACTGACTTCCAAATATTCTTGTGTAAACCACTCACCATAAGTCTGGAAGCTGTGTATTCCTAGATTTGGAAAGATTACTGGGTTTAAGAGAATACCAGCTGTCCAAGAGGCTGTGTCAATTTACACAACCAACAGCAGAGATAAAGAGGACTCATGGCTCAAACTTGCACTAAAAATTTGAGCAAACTTTCTTACTGGCAATATTACAGTATAATCTACTTGGGTTTGATTCAAATGTCGCTGATTAGTAATGTTGACTTACTTTCTACAGGTCTTGATCACACATGCTTCTTCTTTTAGGAAATGCATGTTCTAAGTTACTTTTGTTTTTCCCATCATTTCAATGAATATATCATTATTTTTCCTGCAGAAAGATAGTGCTCTTTTTATATTATAGATTTAACTCCTTTGTCACTTACATATTAGTGCAGTGTAATTATAAACTAGCCCCTGTCAATTCTTCTCAAGTGGTCAAATAAACAAAATCAATATCAGACAATATCATGAATTAATGCAAAGGTATTAGAAGCCCTCAGATAAATCCACATATTTATCATACTTCATTCATTATTTTAAAGGAGTAAAGCACAAATAATGGGGAAAGGAGAATTTCTGGAATATGAAATGCAAAGGATAAAGTTGAATCACTCTCTGATTCTATTCACACAAATAAATTGAGTGTCCGTCCATTTATATTTCTAAAAGACAGAAAATAGTTACAATTGCATTAGTGATAATATATTTTAAAAGGCCTTACTATCTACTCTTTCATTTAATAATAAATGAACATTCCTTTTACTAAATGAGCAGTAGGCCTGAAATGACAACTAATGAAGAGGACATCCAGAAGCCCAAAAGATAAACAGAAAATGTTCATCACCACTTTTATTTTGGAAGGTGCAGGTCAAAGTCACTGTCTTTTAACATGTGAGGATGGCACATGTTAAACCCCCACCCCAAATGGGTAGTGGAGATGAACCCTATTACAAGATGGGTGGTCTGTATTTACTTTAAAAAGTACAAGTGGAAATGATATATGATCCAACAATCCCACTCTTGGACATAAACTGAAAGAACATCATATTATCAACCAAAAATTTATGTGTGTTACAATGTTTATTGCAGCATCTTTTATAATTGCTAAGGCATGGAAATAACCTACTTCCTCATTAACAGAGAACTGGCTCAAGGTGTGCATATCCAAACATTGGAATATATTTCAGTCATATGGGGAGAAAAAAATGCTGCCATTACTGCAAAATAAGAGATTGAAGAAATGATGTGAAGCAAGTCACAACAAGAAATACTGGACATTAATATGCAGAGAAGTCACCAAAGCTAAAGCACTAATCAAAATTAATAAAGTGTTCTCAAATAAAAAGGGGGCCAAGAGGAATGTCAAGGGGATATAAAGAATGATGGTAGGAAGAAAAAGAGAAATTATATATACATTTATAGGATATATACTTTATGTGTGTGTGTATGACCAATTACTCAAAAATCACATTGGATATTTACCATCCAAATTCCACTGTATTTCCCAAACTAGGCCCATCAGCATTTGTGTTCGAGGGGCCTGCATTCCCCTGAGGTTTTTTTCAGAAAAAAGTTACCTGAGCATAAGTGATGAAAATTCAATCTTCACCTGTCACTGTGGAAGTGCTGGCCTATTAACTGGAAAAAGGCAACATCTGTGGCAATTCACAGCCTTTGCTGAAAGTCTCCTCCCAATGGCGGAAATCTCCTTGAATCCACACCAAGCCTTTCCAAAGACCCCTGTTCTGGCTCCCATTGTTGTTAGTCATTTCAGTGCCCCTCCCACTAGTCTTTCTATAAAAGCCCAGGCTTCTCTGACTTCACACAGCAAAGCAGATTACCTCTGCAGGAAAGGTAAGTAGGAACCTAGAGAAGAGGGGACCCACACCAGGAGTTTTACCCCACACGTTTGAGGGAAGGTAGAGGATGCCTGTCCTCAGAGAACACAGGAGCGCTATGACTCAGCAAAAGTGGTCCAGGGAATTCTCAGAGGTGGCAGCGTATGTAAATTTCTGAAACTTTTCCAGAACTACACAAGGGTTAGATGTCACCCTCTAGTTTTAGGGATTAGATAAAGGAGAAGACAAGAGATAGAAGAGCAGTGATTATGCAAACTCCTCTTTCTAACCATTTTTCTTTCAGTGTCTCTGATTGCCTCTTCAAGTCACAGACAGGATGATGTTTCCCATGGCCCTGCCCAGCATGTTCTGTATGCTGCTCTCCTGCATGATGCTCCTATCTCAGGTCCAAGGTAAGATTGCTTTGCCTCTAGTGTTGGGTTCCCATGGATGGTCAGGATCAAGGAAGAGAAAAGGAGGCTCCTATGTCACACTAGTAATGGTTAGGTACATCTTCTGCAAATAAACTGCCTGCAGTTCCTCCATTGTCCCCTTCCTTCAACACAACTGTAATGGCAGAAGCACAGGAGGCCACTGGGTCATCCCAATGATTGGCCATTTTTTGTCAGTGTTGGGACGAGGGAGTGGAAAATCAAGAAGAGTTGCTAATGAGCTATGGAGAGGGAGAATGTTTGCAACCCCATGTAGAAACTCTCAGACCACATTAGTGAAAGGTAGAAATTTTGAAGAGGGGGAACATATAAACAGAAGAGATGGTCTCGTTTAGTGGAGCTGGTTCATATCAAGAAGGTCTAAAACAAAAATAAGAGACTTTGCAAGTATTGGCTATTATCAAAGGTTGGTATTACTTTCCCAAGCTGTGGCCTCATATTCCCTCAAGGTCTCTTTGCCATCTCAATCCCCACTCTTCTCTGCACTTCATCTCTATTCTTTATTTCTTCCACCCTAGGTGAAGACTTGCATAAGGAACAGCGCTCTACAAAGATCAACTGTCCTGCAGGCTCCATGGCGTTTTCCTCTTTCTGTTATGCCTTATTTATGGCACCAAAAACTTGGTTTGAAGCAGAAGTGAGTACTAGGATTTGGAATGATTGTTTTCAGGGGGAAATGAATTAGAGACCAGGGTCGAGGTCTTCACTTTCCAGGGCCTCCAGGAAATGAGAGTGAGGACCTTATCATTTGTACACATATTCCACCTCACCTGCCTCTGCTTTGCATTTCCTCTAGTGATTCTGAAGCTCTATTTCATATCTTGCTTCCCACATAGTTAGCCTGTCAGAAGCGACAATCAGGACACCTGGTATCTGTGCTCAGTGGGTCTGAGGCCTCCTTCTTGGCCTCTGTGATCAAGAACTCCGGGAATGAATCCCCTAACGTCTGGATCGGGCTCCATGACCCTACAGAGGTACGACTGCATCTTCTCTCTGATACCTCTTGAAATTCTGTTGCCATCTGGGCCACCCACTCTGATTCCCCTTGCCTGTCTAGGAAAAGCCCCTAAAATTCCTGTCATCCAGAGATAAGGGGAGCTATCTGAAAGAAGGGAGAACTGAGACCAATTGTGAGTTGGGTGGAGGTCTCTCATCTCAGACTCATTTAAATCTGATTCATATTAACTTTTGTACAATTTGTACAAGAATTGCATGTAACTTAGTTCTGTGCTGAGGAAATAGAATAGAAAGATAAGGCACATGGCGGTATGGGCTTGGGGTTCATAGGGCAATCACCATTGTGCCACCAGTTAATGTTCAGCCAGTAACACGCTCCTCTGGACAGTTCCATGATCTTTGTAGTTAAGGAGCATTTCTCAGGGGATAACTCTGATGAAGCATCTGTAAGCTGAGAACAAAATATAAGGCTAGTGGAAGATCTGGTAACCAGAGAAGGGATTATGAAACTAGACCTCTAATGGCCATTCAACTTCACCTGGCTCCATCCTGCTTCACTCCTTAGGGTCGTCAACCAGATGGAGGTGGATGGGAGTGGATTAGCCGTGATGTGCTGAATTACCGTGCCTGGGAGCAATATCCCCCTGAGAAACCAGATAGTGGCTACTGTGTCAGTGTCTCACAACACACAGGTAAGGAACTGAGATGCTACACTCTCCCTTGCCCTTTCTGTCCTCTGATTTCCCCATATGTGAGCCTGCCTCAGGAGTCCTCCCTAGGTAGAGGATGCTCTGTTCAGTTCTTTTTTCCCATCCCATCTCTCCTTACCTTTCTTTGTCTCCTGGAGTAGACACAGGGCAGCTTTGAATTTAAAGTTGGGATCTGGTTTGCTTTCTCACTAGACTCACAGACTCTACTGGACCATTCACATCAGTATTTCTATCTCTGTAGGTTATCGGAAATGGATCAATAATAACTGTGAATCAAGCCTCCCCTATGTCTGCAAGTTCAAGAATTAGATCAGCGGGAAGCCAAGTGATTGAGTTAGGTATGCAACTCATCATGTACATGCGACCACATTTGAAGGCATTCTCTGGAAGGTCTTCAAACTAACCTTGTTGTTCTGAACTTCCATCCTTCCAGCTTCCAGTTTCTTCTTCTTTTTTGGTGTATTCTATGGCCTAAGGTCTCAAAATGTAATAATAAATACTTTAATCCAACTTGCATTCTTTGGTGGTCTGTTCTCATAGCAAATCTGAGAAAGAACGATGTGTGAATTAAAATTTAAGTCATTTCTCTATCCAGTTGAATGAGGACCAGGGGAAATATTAATTGCACCCTCACTGGGGTTCTGTGGTTAGTGTGTATAATATGTCCTGTTCACATAGGATTTGTGCTGAGTACCGAGGAAGACATTATTGTCTCACAAAGTGTATATAGCACATTCCTGCTGATTTGACACAAACTACCTTCTTGGGAGTCTGATGCTTGGAGTAGAGCTCTTCAAAAACCACTTGCTGAGAATGATCAACTGTGTGTGCGTGTTTTCATGTAATTTGCACTTGCAATGCACCTTTATAAGAGCAATTAGAAATTATTTATTTAGACTTCTGTTAACAGTGTGCATATGTACAGATTTGGAGGCATTTCTCTTTTCCACGACACAAGAAAAAAGTCTGAACTATTTGAAAACCAACAGCTTTTTCAGACTTACCTGGAGCTGTAGAGGCTCCAGAATACATAAAGCCCTTCTGATTTCTGCCTGCTAGAAGCATTGAATGGTAATTTTGAGAAATTGCTGTGTTTCTGCTTTAAGAGTGATAGTTTCCTTCAGAAGCAGCCTCGAAGATCTTCACAATTCCTTGGGTTTTGCCTTCTCCACCCCCCCTCAGACATTTACGGTATGAGAAAAATGTAAGCATTTTGAAGTTTGTCCAAAGACATGAGTGGTACTGAAGAGTATACTGATATTATGATTTTAAGAATACAGAAAACCTCAACAAAATAGCAACAAGCCAGATCAAATAGAATGCCAAAAATCACACATCAAGAGATGCAAATATGATAAATATATACAAATCAATCAAAGGGCTATACAACATTAATATGAGAAAGAAAAAAATAAAAGCACATGACTATGATGATGGATGCATTAAAAATTCACCGAATCTTGGTAGATAATATCTATAGTTTACTCTGAAGTATTGTACACTTTAACACTGTGCAAACTAAAACAAACAAAAAAGAGATGTAAGAAAACTTTACAAGGGATGGATTATTGATTACCTTGCTTGTGTTGATGGTAACACAAATATGTATGTCTCACTCACCAAATTGTCAATATTTTTATAGTTTTATATGCACATTATTTGTCAATCAGTATATGAAAAAATGGAAGGGAATACCCAGGAGCTGAGGCATCAGTTTTGTTAATGACATTCTCCAATTGAAACTGCTTCAAGGGATGCTTGGATCAAGACTGATGTGGTAAATATGTGAAATGAGCCAGGAAAATCTTACATTGCCAGAAAGTAGCTATAAAATAAAAGCATGTTGCTGGGGTTGGGTCAATGGGACACGGGAGTCAGCTGAGTTATCTCTTGATGGTCAAAGCTGAAAGTATTTGAGGAACAAAAAAATAATCTAATGTTGGATTGTGTAATTAATACTATTATGCAATTAATTATCCACAAGTTAATAGTGATATAAATGGAATAAATAGTAAAAGACAAGTCTGTCTTCAAGAAAAACTTCAAAAAATTTTATATGAATCCTTTGTCTTCAAAGATGGAAAACACAAGTTTACTTTAGGTGTGGGTTGTGTACAGTGACTTCCTTATAAAGATTAAAATGGACAAAAGAGGTATGAGGGGGAAGCTTAGAAAGAGTTGGGATGGGGGGGTAATATAACAGTGGAGAAACTGGGCAAATCCAGATGATCAAGACCTATAGCAATATTGATATACTATTAATAATATGTAATATATGCCATTGACAAATATGGTGAGAAATGCCATGTTATCTCTGTCTCTAAATACATAGCTCCAGACACATCACTTTAAAAAAAAAAGTTGACAAGTTTCAATTGAAAAATAGTTTACCAAATCCCTGGTCAACTTCTGAAAAACTGTCAAGGTTGTCTATCAGCAAGGCAAATCTAGAGGACTTTGGGTGACAACTAAGGAAATCTGAAAAATAATGGTTTTTTAAAATAAGGTTATACCAATAAGGTTCACTAGACACCACAAGTATAATACTGATGTTGGTTTATAATAGATTTATAATAAGGAAATTGAATATAAGGCATATGTTACCATTGCAATAATTTTGTAAATCTAAAGATGTCTAAAAGGCCAATCTTTTCAAAAAGTAACTGCTAGAAATATGAAAAACAAAGCTGGGCACGGTGGCTCGTGCCTGTAACCTTCAGCCTATGAAGTGGCTGGAGCTAGGGATTGCGGTTCGAGTCCCGCTAGGGGCAACAGAGCGAGACCTAGTCCCAAAAAGTAGCTGGCCGTGGTGGTGTGCGCCTGTAATCCCAGCTACCTGGGAAGCTGAGGCTGGGAATTGCTTGAAGTCCATGGTATCCCAGGCAATGTGAGCCTGCGGTTCCATGGTGAGACTTAGTCTCCCCCCCCCCAAAAAAAAAAAGAAAGAAATATGAAAAACTAGTATATTCCAAGTTTACTTTAAACTTTACAGATTAAACAAAAATGTAATCTGTCAAATTGCAATAAAATTTTCTAAAATCTTACTCTCAGTTTCTGAATTACCTTCCCTACAGACAGGCACTAAACATCTGACGATCAGCACCTTTCACCGGCCACAAGATTACTTCGCTGTCCTTTCAGGTGCCGAATGGAATAATTTTCTTTATGACTTGCAGGTAAAGGTCTTAGGGGGTTTTCAGATTCATGTCCTGAGAACATTCTGGACTCAGTCAGGACAAGAGCTGGGAAATCTTAGTGTCTGGTAAATATTTTACTAAACTTTCACAAGTGAATAAAAACTGGAATAAATGATACTTTATTTGGAAACAAAACTTATGTGAGTGAATAATGAGTTTTTAAACGAATTCAAGATTTGCTCCAACACTGTACTACTTCCTCACTGTCATCACTTAATCAACTAACATCTTGTGCAAAATAAGTTATTAGAAGAGATAAATGAACAATATATACTTTTCCTAACTAATGTTTTCCAAGCTTGCTGTATACTTTCAAAGAGACAACTCATATCTTCAGAGAGAAATGCCAATTATAACAGATCCTTGAAATAAGGCATATTTCGTCCTCTTGATAAAAAATTATTTTCTTTCTTTCCTACTTTCTGTATCTCTCTCTTTCTCTTTCTTTTTGTTTCTTTCTCTTTCATATATATATGATTTCTTTTAGGTACATACATGCTATCATAAATTCATAAAATTTGTCATTTTTAATTGATGAACAATATTCCATTGTGCATATATATACCACATATTTTTCATGCAGTCATCTGTCTTGGGACATTTGGGTTGTTTCCATGTCCTTGCAATTATAAATAGTGTTGCAATAAATATCCGAGTACCGGTGTCCCTTTGTATAAGCATTGAGATCTCCTTTGGGTAGATTCCCAGAAGAGCAATTGCTGGATCAAATGGTAGTTTGACAAAGAAGTGAAAAAAGTACGGTGGAACAAGGACAGCCTCTTCAATAAATGGTGCTGGGAAAACTGGAAGAAGATATGCCCCCCAAATGGACCAGGACAACACCCTCACACCTTATACTGAAACCAACTCAAAATGAATAGAAGACTTGGATGTAAGACCCGAAACCATAAAATACATAGAGGAACACTTGGGCAAAACCCTCCACAAATTAAAATTCAGAAACCCCTTTCTGGACACATCTATAGCTGGGAAAAAAACATGAAGGAAAACAAACAACTGGGACTACATCAAACTAAAAAGTTTCTGTACAGCAAAAGAGACAACAGACAAACAAAAAGAAGCCCAACAGAATGGGGGAAAAAATTTGCCTTCCACAAAAGTGACAAGGTTTAATAACAAAGCTCCATAAGAAACTCACACAATTTAGCAATAACAAAGCAAGAAGCCCAGTCCAAAAAAATGAGGAAAAGAACTAAAAAGACACTTCTCCAAAGAGGAAATATGAATGGCCAACAGGCACATGAAAAAATGCTCAACGTCATTAGTAATCCGGGAAATGCAAATTAAAACCACAGTGAGTTACCAACTTACACCAGCAAGAATGACCCACATGAAAAAAATGGGGTAACAACAAGTGCTAGCATGTGTGTGGAAAGAAAGGAACACTCTTACACTGATGGGAAAGTAAACTGGTTCAGCCACTATGGAAAGAAGTGTGGAGGACCCTCAAACTAAATAATCCTTTTTCAATCAACTGTCACAGCTAGGGTATATTTTCTCTTTTTTCACTAACATTTGTTGTATACCTTGAAAACATTTTTCTTGTCAGTTTACTAATCTGAAAAATCTCTCTTAACCTAACTTTTTTCTTTCTGAGATTTTTATTTTTTCTCACTGCGCTAATATTAGTCTTACTGAGTTAATGCTGATTTCCTATAATGTGTAGCATTCATGGCTACAGGTTCACACTTCTGAAAATGCAGATCCTCCTATTCTACCTATCACCAAAGCATCAATAATCTCCCACCATAGTCCACTAAAACACCCCCCCAACTTGATCCCACCCTCCACTCTCTGCTCCTCTCACCTCATTATGTTGTCAGATATGATTTCTTTTTGCCCTTTGATGTTTTTTATATTCTACATATGACTGAAATAATCCAGTATCTGTATTTATCTTCACATAATGTCCTCCATTTCCATCTATGTTGCTGTAGATGGCAAGGTTTCATTATTTTTTAATGACAAGTTAGTACAGATTTGAAAGTACAGATAAAAATTTCCTTAATAGTGATAGTAGAGACTTTTTCAAGATTTTCAGTTTAGTTACATACATACAGATACCATACATCCTTGAGAAGTTCAGACACCAGAAGTTAAACTGAGGAATATATGTTACCTTACAGAAGGGAAAGGAACTGGAGTTTTCTGCTTCAAGGGGGAATATAATTCACAAGCTACCAAGAGAACAGATGCTCAGTCACTAAATGTTTGCACCATCATGCACACAGGTCACCAACAACCATTTCTGAAAATGCTGGCAACAATGCCCGCTATATTTGTATTCTCCCAGGCAGTAAAGGGAGAGACAGAAGTCAGCCATGAGCACGGGCTCTGGATTGCTTTTGGCTCATGGTAACTCACATGCTGAAGAGATGCTTGCTGGAAAGGACTATTCTGAGTCCCATAGGTAATCTGATTCAAAGTCCTTAGTTTTCTAAACCTTTGCTTCCTTGTGCCATACACATTTCTTCTTACTTTATAGTTTATTTAATCTTAACATGGTGACATTAAGTAATATCTTTAAAATTGCTTTTGATGACTAAGAACTGCATTTCTAACCCCAGTCAAAAATATGTTAGGAGAAAAATAGACTTCTTTTCTTGTGCTGGGTACATCAGTTGCTATTTTGGTTTCATTTTCCAACCAAATTAAGTTTTTGGGGGGAGCCTGCTGCTCCTCTTTATTTTTTTGATTTAAATAATTTATATATAAATTTCACATCTTTGTAATCCCCGGGGTTCACCCACCACCTTCTCTCCCTGATCATTTCCACCCTCTCCCACAATCAATCAAATTAAATTAAATTTTATTTTATCTAGTTAACGAACCAAATAGTCAGTCCATCCTTTCCACTGTTCAGTAATGACTCACCATCATTCCAGTAGCCAAATATCACAATTATGTTTCTCAACATTCTCTTATTTGTCAAATTTCCTCTTATCCATATAACTTATGAGAAGTGTTGATGAATGGTGAAACAAAATCTCCACTCCCTGTTTTTCTTTAGGCTACTGAATATAATGACAATTTATTATTTTTCTATCAATTTTTAGGTTAGTTTTTCAAGTTATCTGGTAAACTATATCATCATTTTAACTTTTCACATCAAACAATATAGTAAGAAGAAGCCTATTGAGGGCTTTGAGGCTATATATATATAGCCAGTATATAGTAAAACCAGTATACCAGTAAAAGCAGAAAACCAGTATACAGTATTAGCTCAGTATTAGCCAGAAGTTCTCAAACTGGTATGAGCAGGATGTTTCAAGCACTCAAAAATATTAAGGTATCCAAAGATGTGTTTTCATGTAAGTTACTAATATTTGTGATGCCATTTTAAAAAAAGATATACATATGTTCCTTTGTTTACTCATTTTGACTTTTGAACAGGTGTCAACTAAATGTATGTACATGATAAATTTAGAATGCTTTGTAGTCCACCTTTCAGTTATTATGCCCTATAAAATAATAAATAAGAATTCTCTTTACTAAAATATTTACTCTGACAGTAGTGGACCAATTTTCTAATTGGTGTGAGTAAACTAACTAAATAAATAAAAGCATTCCAGGATTGAGAATTTTAAATTTAACTGTCTGTACTGCTTCACCTAGTTCATCAAGGAAGTCTGCTAGGTGAGATTGTATTGCTACTTGCAAGCATGTGGATGGGAGGAATATAGGTTGAAGCTTTACTTGTGCTAGGGCGCACACACATGACCCCTCCGTCCCTTTCCATATCCATGCAAATGCCAAAACACTGTAAGTAGCAAATGACATTCCGCTGAAGTTAGGAGAATGACAGTCTCCCTGTCCTGCTGAATTGGGATTGCAGACCCCAGGTGTATGCAGGACACAGTGGAGGAAGGTTGCTGTGGTAGCATCAAATTGCCAGCTCAGCATTGAACTGAATTGAAAAAAATACTAGACAGTCCTCCCTCACAAGAGTGGTTGGAAGCCAGGAATATTTCTTTGCTATTCTGCAAAATTCAAACTTGCCTGTGGACTTGTAGATTTTTCCATTTGCCCTTTACAGTTTGCTGTAACACTGAATCAACAGCCCTGAAACGTTACTCCTTCCTTGATATTTTTACCATATCTCCGATGTTTACTTAACTATCAAGCACCACAGTATTTTCTAAGCCATGTACCTGAGGTAATATGGATAGTCTTTATTCTCTTAGTTCCCCACCACATGGATGAAAAGGGGCAGGGAAGTTTGAATGTCACCTGTTTCAGGAAAAGTATGTCCTGTTATCAAGAAAGAAGCGCTCTTCCTGCCATTGGCAGTAGAGACTCCTGGCCATGGCGAGAATCTCCTTGCATCCATGCCAAGCCCTTTCCCAGACGCCCATCAGCACCACTTTGATTCGTTGGATCCTCCCTCAGATCCTCTAATAAAAGCCCAGGTTTTTCTGACCTGCTAAACCACTGCAGGACTCAGCAATACTGGTAAGTGGGAGCTGAGAGAACATGAGAGTCACCATGGCCTTCGCCTCACGCGCTTATGGAGGTGGAGAGGGAGGAGGAGGGACCCCTGTCTCAGACAATCAGGAGCTGTGATGTCAGGAAGGGATCTTGGGAGACCTCCTGTCAAGCAATGTGCAGACATGTTCAGAGTCCTTAAGAACCACAGAGGGGATGGCACCAAAGCATTCGTTTTTAAAAGACAAGACAAAGGGCAAGACTGGAGGTTGAAGACAGGGTTTCAGTGTGTTCTCTCTCTGACCAGCTCCCTTCAGAGATCAACTGGCCCCTAGAGTCATAAACAGGGTTATGTACTCTGTGGCCCTGCATGGCGTGGCATGGCCTGGATGCAGCTCTCCTGCCTGATGCTCCTGTCTCATGTCCAAGGTGAGTTTACGCTACTTCCAGTGGGAGCTTTGCGTGACACCCACGACCAAGGAAGCAGGAAGGCTCCTGAGTGACACCTGTGGTCATAGTGACAAACAGCAGGCACCATGGAACTGCCGCAACTTACCCTTGTTACTCCTTCCTTCAGAGTCGCTGGGGTGGGATGGGGGAGGGGCAGAGACACACAGGTTGATACACTGGGTTTCTCACTGGGTCGGTGGACACTGTGTGAGAGGTGGTGCAGGCAAGGCATGAAAGGCCAGTAAGCAGATTGGGGGAAGGGGACTGTAGGAACAGTGAGAACAGAGTGGAGGGAGGGTGATAAAGCAAAGAGATGGTGCCTCACTGACAGAGTGGTTCAACGCCAAAAAGTCTTGGAAGTGATCACAATGGTGAGAGATTGTCACGAACATGGTGTTACTTTCTCAAGTTTTGACCTCATACATGTTCCCCGAGGCAAAATCCACTTCTCCTCACCCTCCATCTCTCTTATTTCGTTTTCCACCACAGGGCAACCATGCAGAATGCACAATCTTCTCCATGAAGCCTCTGTCCTGCAGGTTCTGAGGGCTATTCGTCCTACTGCTATGCCTTGTTTAAGACACCCAAGACCTGGATGGGTGCAAATGTGAGTAGGGGATGCATTTACACTTAGGGGCTCATAACTTCATTGGGAGCAGAGCCAGGGAGCACTCCTTTCCACAGATTTTTTTTTTCTGGGGTGAGGCTCATCATCCTCTGTTTCCTCACACATATATCCCCTCACCTCCCTGGGCTGCACTCCTCATTCACTGACTTCCTTGGCTCATCCTCACACCTCCCTCCCACACAGTTGGACTGTCAGGACACCTGACAACTCTGCTTGCTGTATCTGAGGTAGCCTCCATGGTCTTTCTCATTAGGAACACCACAAATAACTAATATGTCTGGATTGGACTCCATGATCCCACGGAGGTACGATCATTTATCATTTCTGTTTCTTTCTGTTTCCACCAAAGGTGCCAGCACCCTCTCTCTTCCCTCCATGCTCTTACCTGCCCAGGACTCAGTCTAGAGCACTGGGAGCAAGAAGATCTGGGGAGATGCTAGGGCAAAGGAGAGTCCAGAAGGTCAGCTGAAGAGTGGTCTGTGAACACCCCTCACCTCCAGCTGAAGTTCAGCTGCACATCTTGTCATGTTTGTATGCAATTTGCACAGTAGTCTCCATGATTTAATTCTCTGAATGTCCGGAGTCTGTACAAACCTATACTGAGAAATCCTAAATGAAGTTAGCGAGGATTTCCAGATACGGAGCTGACATTGCTCTGAGGGCAGCCGAGAGGGCAGTCACAGCACATGGCCAATGAGTGTAAAAGCTGAAACATCTCTTTAGCCATCCTGTGGCGGGCAGGGGGGGCTGTGATCCTTGTCTTTGGGAATTAGCCAAGCAGCGAGACATCAGAGAGAGTGTCCCATGAGCAAGGTCTGCCACAGTGCCTAGAAGAAAAGCGCAAATTCCATGACACTGGGAAGGAAGGAAGCAGACTCCGCAGTGATGGAATCAAGCGTGAGGTCTCTAATGACCACTTTGTCTCACCTGCTTCTGCTCTCTCCTGACAAGGTGGCCAAGCCTATGCGGGTGCCTGGGAGGGGAGCAGTTGGGATATTCTGAATTACCACACCTGGAAGAGAACACCTCCCACCCATCCAGACTCTAGCTACTGTGGGACTGTGTCCAAAAAGCTCCAGTAAGAAACAGGATGACTGCTTTATGTAGGGAAACCATCCTCTCTGGGTAGCTTGCACAACTGTGAATGCAAAGTTTGATCTACTTTCTCCCATCCCTTCTCACCTTTCCTTTTTCGAGCTCCCTTCCCCTGGAGCAGCACACTGGCGACACTGAAGGAGAGACTTGGAACCTAAGCCAGAAAATGGGAAGCTTTTCACTAGGTGACAAAGCCCTCCAGGCTGTTCACTTACCTCTTCTGTCTCTCCAGGTTATAAGAAATGGAAAGCTTATAACAGTGATCTGAACCTACCCTACGTCTCCAAGTTCAAGAACTAGATTAGAATGTACCTGCAGTGCTGGCATGCAGCTCATCACACACATAGCCCCAATCTGAAACTCCAGCCTGGAAGGGAATATCCTCCCTGGACCTTCCACTCCACCCATTCACTCTGATATTTCCTTCTCCCAGCTTCATTTCAGACTCTATAGTAGTCTCTAAGTATTCTATGGCCTGAAATCTCTGCCAGTAATAATAAACATTTGAGTGCACACTTGTTTGCTCTTGTGTTCTGTTCTCAGATTGATTCTTGGAGGGAAAACTTTGTGTGAGAGGAAATAGAGGTCTTGCCTCTTTCCTGTTTCATGCAAGCCCTCAGGAAATGACTAAATGGGAATTGGCATCCATGGATTTGTGGGGAGTGCATGCACTCTATTCACAAATGAGCACTCTATTCACATATGATTTGTGCCTAGCACAGAGCTAATCTTGCTCTCCCACACATCATCATTCCTGCTGATGGGGAGATCCACATCCTCAGCTCAGTGGTGTGTAAGGTTTTGGAATAAAAACTTTAACATCATGTGCTGTAAAATATCTTTTTCTTTGTCAAAACTACCTTTGTTTACAGTGTTTTACAAAATACAGCAGGATATTTATTACTTGGTTCAGGGGTACAATGTTCATAAATAGAGTTTCAAAGTTCACTCTAAAACATTAAATAATATCCAATCAATTTCCAAGCTGACAATGTTTTGGGGCGCTTATTCCCCTAATATCTGCACAGCCTCCACTGTGGAATATATGGAGCTTCTGCCAGCATTTCTTCGTAGCTGAATCAAAGTTGTTTGACCACAAACTTTAGGAATACCAAATAGTATTTTTGCATAATTCATTTTCTGATGGTTTAAGAGCAAGAAATTTGGGGGGCCCAAATCTTAAGGAACTTTCTAGTTTCATGGGTCTTACCAAGCAGGCTGTCATTGTGAGAGGAGAAAAACAGCATTTTGAATGTTCACACTAAACATTGTTAGCTCTGATCTTGAATTTCCTAAATGACTCATTTTCAAATAGGTGTTCCTTTCAATCACATCATCTTTTGCAGTTCTGGTTAGTATTTTATTTGGTCTTGCTAGAGCTCCCCTTCTCTTCCTTGTTTTTGTCTTTTTCTTCACTTACTATATCAATTATGATGCTTTTGACTATAACAGAATACAGAACCTTAGCTTAACTAACATACATATGTTTGATTTATTCATGAAATCTGGCAACAGAAGTTGTACAGGTTCTCCACAAACTCGATATGGCAGTTTTTGTTATATGTTCCATGATTATCTTACTTGCCCTCACTGACACAAAAGGGCACCATTGCTCAAGCTTTGTCAAAAATTTCTGATACAATAAAAAAGGCAATAATACAAGTTACACTTCTTATACACTTTTATTTTAAAGAGGTATTTTCCTCACCAGTCCTTAGTAGATTTAATCTTAGATATCCTTGATACAAGTTGGGTTGCAGTTCTAATCTCCCATCAATAACTCAAAAAGAATTGGATTGAAAGTCCCATTATATTCTTTACAACAAGGATTCATCTCATTGGTTTGGATATATTGCTTTCCATAAAAAGTCTGGAATTTTGTTAGAATTTCAGTCCATCAATCCCTAGAGTCATACCTAAATTCCCAAGGACTGTCGCACAGATGAAAATTTGTGAAATTTAAAGTCTTCATTTATGGTCAGTTTGTTCTCAACTTTTTGTATTTATTTTCTTCCCCCAGTAAACTCTAGTGTACCTTTATCTATCACAATTCAAACAGAAGTTTTCAGAGACTTTCCATTTCTCCTCCTTCTTTACCCATTTTATCCCATTGAAGCTTCCATCATCTTTACTTCCAGGGTGTCCAGGTTTCTTTTTCTTTTGTTGTTGTTCTTGCATTGGAACTCAGTGCTTTTTTATTATTAATTTTGGTTATTATGCAGGATTTGTTTGCATTTCTTTTTTCTTGTCTTTTGGGTGTTCCTCCCCCTCCACTTCCCCCTGTGCCCCCCTTTGGTCACTCCATCACTTCTTTCACTGCCAGGTATTAGTCAATTTTTATCACATTGGATTCTTCCTTTTTGTTCCTTGACCAATATCCCTTTGTCCAGTGTAGACGTGTTTTCCTGGGACACAGTGGCCTGTGCTTAGTTTTTCCGATATACCTTCATTGCAGGTAGCCATATTTGTGTATGTTTGTATCCTTTCAGTGCCTCCTCCTTTATACTGGTCCTCTTCTCCTACCCAGTTTCTGTCACGTTTTGTTCCTTTTTTGCTTTATGGTTCACCAGGAACAACAAAATCACTAATTCAGTGGTAGATACGCAAGAAGATGGAGGTGAGGAGAAAGAACTAAGACCCAGGACAAAAAAAAAAAAAAAAAAAAAACACATGTCAGAACAGGGGACAAAGGACTGTGAGACCAACTATAGTGACAAACTGTCTCAAAACACCCAGAAGAATTTCCACAGCTGGGAATGGAACTTCCGGTTCAGAGATGCCAAGGTTTCTATTTCTAATTCATTTGGTAAGTGCCCTGTCCTCTTAAATATATAACATTTTATTTTCTTTTCCTATAAACTAATCTCACTCAAATTTTGGTCAAGTTGTATGGTTGTGATAGTTTGTATATGGACTACCAATACCTGAAATTTGTGTGAGACATTATGTTATATCTAGTATCTGAATTTCCAATTTCCAAAAATTTCCTCGTCCAATGTCCGAATAGACAGTTCTCGGGGCGATGGGGGTAGGGTCGGTGTGCACGGGACTGACCAAGTCTCTCGGCTCAAGGAGCCAAAGTGCCCCCACCAGCTGAGGGGGCCGCCTAAATTGTCCCTTGTGGCTGGGGCTCCCCGCCGCCACACACTGGGAGGGAGCCGAATAGATGGTCCTCGGGGCGATTGCTCCTCTGGGAACCTACCCAAAGGAGACCTCAATGTGGGTACAAAGGGACACCTGTGCTCGATGCTTACTGCAGCACTATTTATAAGACGAGGACATGATTAAAAAAAAAAAACCAAATGCCCCAAGATAGATGACTACATGGAAAAGATGTGGTATATATAGACAACGGAATATTACACATCAAATAAAAACAACAAATTTGACGATTTTATGGTAATGTGGATGTACCTAGAAGAAATCCAACTGACAGAAACAAGTGAGAAGTAAAATGACAAAAACCAAATGGTTTCACTAATATATAGACAACTAAATGATAGTACACAACTGTGGTGGGGGGATCAACAGGAACGGCCAAGGAGGGCCGGTGGTGTGTGCCCTCTGGGATGTCAATGATGTGAAATACATATATATATATAATATATAATATATATATAACATATATATTATATATAAAGTATTTATACAATAAAAACTGGCACAGAGAGCACAGAGCTAAATAATAAGTATAAAAGAGTTCCAAATTGGGCTCACTCATATTTTTCGGATATTACCCAGCAGATAACAGATATAACACAAAACAGGCAGAAACAAAAACTTAAGCATCATGAATTTTATATTCATCCTTAAATTCTAGGTTATTCTCACCTACAATAGCCAGAAAAATATCATCCCCCAGACTTGAGGAAACCACTGCTAGAATCTAACTGAGAAAAGATTTTTTTTTAACTTAGGAAAACCCAAATAATTTCACAAAATTATTTTTATATACATGCAGAATTATAGATGTGGGGCTTAAGTTTTCTTTCACTTGGGTAGCCAAGATCTCTGAACAAAGCTCACCATTACCTGTGTAATCTTTGTATTAGGAACAAAAAGCTGTAAAGATGACTAGCATCCTTGACTTGGTGATTAAGTTAGGACATATCACTTTTAACAGGCAAACTATCAACATACTTTAAAAATCAGCATAAAATAAAACACTAAAAATTGTTTCACCCTTCCCCCTTAGAATACCACTTAGTAGCTTCTAGCTTATAAGAAACATCGTTTCTAAACCAAATATCTGACTGAAATGTTTCTATTCCAAACTGTGAAATGCCATCTGTGCTCTGAGAGGCAACAGGATATTTCTGGTTATGAGCTTTTCCTAGTCTAGCCTCAGTTACCTTCCTCTTACTCTAAGCACTTTCTAAAGTCAACGTTTTCTGTCCTGTTCTGAGCAGATTTCACTCTAGGCTCTTCTGTTTTCATTTAAAATGCTTTTCTCCAACATTCTAACCCACACTGCCTAGTTTCCTTGTTAAGTACTCATGCTCTCCTCTATTTTTATGTTTTCCTCTCTCTCATTTGTATGTTTTTCCTCCTTAATAATTCTTGTGTGTCTCTGCTTAATAAAACACCATCCCAAAATGCCTTTATACTTGCTTCGCCACAGCCCAACATTCTCCTTTTCCCCCTATTTTCTCTGACTTTTTAGATAGAAAACTCCAGTACATAAGTATTGATTTTTGGAACAGCAGAGTAAATTTAAATGAACTTGAAATATTGCTGGAGGATGCATTTAATAAAACACAACAACAACAATATAAAATACAACATTTGTAAAATACAACAATAATAAAACAGCAACCTGTTTCTTTTGTTTAAATAATTTATATATATATATATATATATATATATATATATATATATAATATATATCTCACAACATGTGATCCCTGGGGGTCACCCACCACCTCTGCTCCCTGGTCACTCCAGCTGGTCCCCAGCCCCAGTTGTGTATATTTTTTTGGTTGTCCATATATTAGTGAAACCATTGTCGAATGTTTTTTATCTTAGGACTTGTGTCTGCCAATATAATTACTTCTAGGTACATCCATGTTACAAAAAAAATCATCAAATTTGTCATTTTGAATCGATGAATAATATTCCATTGTGTATATATACCACATCTTTTTCATCCAGTCATCTGTCTTAGGGCTTTTGGGTTGTTTCCATGTCCTGCAATTATAAATAGTCCTGCAATAAACATCCGAGCACAGGTGTCCCTTTGTACCCACATTGACGTCTCCTTTGGGTAGATTCCCATAAGAGTGATTGCTGGTACAATGGTATTTCCATTATCATTAGTTTGCAGGTTCTCCACACTGCTTTCCATAGTAGCAGTGTAAGAGTGTTCCTTTCTCTCCAATCCATGCCAGCACTTGATGATGTCGGTTTTTTGGACATGGGCTGTTCTTACTGGTGTAAGGTGGTATCTTCTTGTGGTTTTGATTTGCATTTTCCTAATTGCTAGTGACCTTGAGCAGTTTTTCATGTGCCTGTTTGTCATTTGTACTTCCTCTTTAGAGGAGTGTCTATTTAGATCTTCTTTCCACTTTTCACTGGGTTTTTTGCTTTGTTTTTGCTAAGTTGTGTGAGTTCTTTGTGTGTCTTTATTATCAGACCCTTATCACTTGTATGGAGAGCAAAAATGTTTTCCCACTGGGTTGGGGCTCTTTTTGTTTTTTCTGTTGTCTCTTTTGCTGTACAGAAGCTTTTTAGTTTGATGTACTCCCTCCTATTTATGTTTTCCTTCATTTTTTTGCCACTTACAGATGCGTCAAAATGAATTTTTGAATTGTAACCCTGAAGGGTTTTGCACAGGTTTTCCTTTTTAAGGTTTCAGGTCTTACATCCAAGTCTTTTATCTAGTTTGAGTTAGTTTTTGTACATGGTGTGAGCTTGGTAAACTGGTTCATTTTTTTTTTTGCATGTCTTGGTCCAGTTTTCCCAACAGTAATTATTGAAGAGGCTGTCCTTGTTCCACTGCAAGTTTTTCACTCCTTTGTCAGAGATTAGTTGACTATATATGTGTGGCTTTGTTTCAGGGGATTCAATTCTGTTCCATTGCTCTGATTGTTTTCGTGCCAGTACCAACCTGTTTTAATTACTATGGTTTTGTAGTACAGTATGAAGTCTGGAATAGTAATACCTCCATTCTCTCTTTTTCTGGTCAGGAGGGTTTTCGATAATCAAGGACTTTGTTATTCCATATAAATTTCAGTAATTTTTGTTCTATCTCTTTGAAGAATGTCTTTGGAATTTTGTGAGATTGCATTGAATTTGTAGATTGCTTTTGGTAGGATGGACATTTTGATGATGTTTATTCTTCCAATCCATTAACAGGGAATGTCTTTCCATTTCCTTATGTCTTCTTCTAGCTCTTTGAGAAGTGTTTTAATGCTTTCTTTGTATCGATCTTTCACATGTTTTGTTAAGTATATCCACAGGTATTTTTTTTCAATGCTCTGGTAAATGGGATGGTTTCTTTAACTTCATCTTCTGCTTGACTTTTGGTGTATAGGACAGCTACTGTCTTCTGTGTGTTGATTTTGTAACTGGCTACTTTACTGAACTGGTTGATTGTTTCAAGAAGGATTTTGTGGGTTTTTTTGGATTCTCTACATAAAGAATAATATCGACTGCATATAATGAGAGCTTCTGTTCTTCTTTCCCTATTTGTACTCCTTTTATGTCTTTCTCTTGTCTTATTGCCCTTGCTAGAACTTCCAGTACAATGGTAAAATAGAGTGGTGATAGTGGATATCACTGCCTGGTTCCATATCTTAATTTGAATGACTTTAGTTTTTACCTTTCTAAGATGATGTTTGCTGTAGGTTTGTCATAGATGGCTATTATTATGTTGAGATATGTTCCTTTTATCTCCAAATTTTCAAGAGATTTTATGACAAATGGTGTTAACCTATATCAGATGCTATCTCTATTTATATGAACATATGGTTTTTGGTTTTACTCCTTGTTGATGGGGTGGATTATATTAATTGATTTTCGAATGTTGAACCATCCCTGTACCCTGGGATAAATCCCACTTGGTCAAGGTGAATAGTGCTTTTTATACATTGTTGGACTCGATTTGCCAAATTTTTATTTAAGATTTTTGTGTC
This sequence comes from Uropsilus gracilis, assembly GCA_004024945.1. Taxonomy (NCBI): domain Eukaryota; kingdom Metazoa; phylum Chordata; class Mammalia; order Eulipotyphla; family Talpidae; genus Uropsilus; species Uropsilus gracilis. The sequence continues at coordinate 25,014 of PVHY01008634.1, forward strand.
CAAGTGCATTAGGGTAACTGGTCCATAACTTTCTTTCTTCATGCTGTTCTTATTTGGTTTTGGTGTGTGATGTTTGCTTCATAGACTATGTTTGGCAGTTTTCTTTCTCTCATTTGTTTTGTAAACCTTTAGTAGTGCAGACTTATTTCCCCTTTGTTTGTCTGGTAGAATTCGTTTATGAAGCCATCTGATCCTGGGCTTTTGTTTTTAGGTAGAGTTTTGATGACTGCTTCAGTTTCGCTGTTTGTGATTGGTTTGTTTAAGTTGTCTACTTTTTTGTTTATTTTTGAGGGTTTGCATCATTGCAAGAATCTGTCCACCTCATCCAGGTTGTTGTATTTATTTGCATATAGTTGTTCATAGTAATCACTGATTATTGTAAAAATGAGTTTAAACCCCCCTCAAGACTGAAACCTGAAGTTTTAATCACTAAGCCTAAAAGTTGGCTTGAGATGCAGGCATCTCAAGTTTGAAGGAGACTTAACTAGATCTTTGTAGACCTTTTCCAAGCTTTCGCTAACTCAGGCCAAGCTGTGTTTGTGGGAAAGCTAAAAGCAAGATAGATAACAAACGGACACAGTTGCTTACCCTTCCTTTAACTGGGAGAAAGAAAAGTACTTATCCAAGGTGAAAAGGCCTAGTCCCATGGAGGTATTATTTATTTAGGGATCTCCAGAGTGTCACAAAATGTATTTTATGCCAATTGTGTGTATTCTATATCAATTTTGTACTGTCATGCAGGAAACTGCCTGTATATGGAAATGTATTTTGAGCTTTTGCAAAACCTATATATTGCCTGCATCAACAAAGTTCGAGGCCTTGGGTCCAACTTTCCTTCTGAGACCCAAGTGGCCTCAGCTGAGTCTGCTAATAAACTTTTCTATTTGCCTATTTCTCTGAGTCTGTGTTTGCAGTAGCTTAACATTTGGAGATTCCAGCGAGATCTACGTATTTCTGGGCGGCAGTCATAGGCACGACCCTCATCCTTTCCCTCTGATTTTTTTTTTTTTTTCTGAGAGGGAGACATGAGTGTGTGTGAGGCAGTACATGTATTTGGCTCCACAACTTGCCACGGGGTCTGAATGGGTGGTTCCTTGAAGTCCTTAAAGACTTATGTAGTTTTGCCCTCAGGGGCAAACGTAGCAAGGGATTTGTACTTGTGCCCCTATGCCAAGGACTTCTTAGGGTCTCCGCAAGAGGCCAGGCTGGGTGGAGCACCTGTTAGTTGCCCATTTTTCCCTTCAGCATGCCCTCCTGTCTCTTCTTTGTCTTTTTCTCAAGTTGATATCGGGTGAGAAAACAGACAAAATGGGGTGCTTACCCAAACCTACAAAGGGTAGCAGCTGGCCCTTTAAAGCCAGCCACACACCAGGTTATTCCCAGCCCGCGCATGCAGTAGCAAGACCACATAAACTTTAAGAGGAAGGCAAAAACAAATTTACTTCTGAAAAGACAAATTGGAAAAGAGTCACAGAGGGGTACAAGGAACCCCTTCAGTAATCTTACCACACAGTCCAGTCTCTAGTCCAAAGCGCACATGACTTCAGCAGCCATGTGTGTCCACAAAATGGCGACTGCCCATCTTGAACCGGATGAAGGAGTTAAGGTGGCGCCACCCCTCCTTCTTCAAAGACACAGCTGCACTCACTGCAAGCCAGAAGAAGACAAGATGGCGTCCTCGATCCTTCTCCAAAAGCAGGAGATTCAAATCCAACGAGGAAGACCAGGGTGAGGTCCTCAATTCTTCTCCAAAAGGCACAGCTCCGGCATTCCGTCAGCTCCAGCTCCACAGTGGGCCCAGCATCAGCAAAACTCACTCCATACAGCAAGCGCTTCAGACGTCTCACGTTGAAAACGGCAACACAGCAAACTATTCTCAGTTCTCCAAGACAGCTCACACAGGACACAAGTTTCTCCAACATGCTTCCCTGGGCTCCTCACCGGCCCGGGCTGGGCATGGGCATGGAAGCCCACAGCTTGGCTTTCTTCCCTCTCTGCTGCCCTTCACGGCAGCGGCAGCTCTGAGGCCTCCAGCCTCCCTGCTGCTCCTCTCTGCACCTTACATCTCCATTCTCCTCTCTGTGCTCTTCCATTTTCTTCTCTGCTGTTCTCTCTGTTCTGTTCTGTCTCTTTCACTTGTCTTTATCTCTCTCCCCTCCCTGATCCTTTAATCCTCTTTTCTCCCAATCCTCTTAACATCCCTTTCCACATCTCCACCCACCAATGCTAACAATAGCCATTTTAATACATCAACACTAGTACTGGGGACAATGTTTTGTGGCTGCTGACAGCTGATTCCTTGAAACGTTCACCTTTTACTTCACAGCTGGTACTGAAGATCTCTCTGTTTGCAGAAGATCTGAAATAGGGACTTTTACCCAAGAGCTGTTTGCTCTGGAGTACTGGGTGAGTAGTAGTGTGCTGCTTACTAGGCTTTTTTAAAGGATCCTTTGTTGTGGCCCTTTCCTGGGAACACTGGACACAGCGGTGATTCCCGAAGGGTAGGGTACTCAGAGACGTCTGTGGCAGCCCCTGGAAGTATTGGGGTGTCCCGATGCAAAATGAAAATGTAGGTTCTCCTAGTGGAGTCTCTGTAAACTCTTTGGATAGGGACTTTGGCGAGTAGTTGTCAAGTCCTTGCGAGTTCTGTCTTAAAGTGGCCACTTGTCTTGTTTCCGTCCTATCTGTTCTGTGTTGGGTATTGCCTCTTGTTTTGTGTTTGATTTTTAATAAGAGCAGCTCGGGACGGAAATCATCAGTCCATTTTGTTAAATGGAAAGATGCTCCATTTAACTGTACTCCAGGTCATTTTAAGTTCTTCCAGGAAAAAACAGCTGGAAAAATAAGGTTAAGGTAGTTTACCTTGGAGTGTTAACCCCATGTGTCCAAGGTTGCTGGCACACCTTAAAAGCACACCTTAAAAGATTCAGTTCCTGCCTCTGCTTTAATTGGCCTTCAGTAATTCGGTGCAGGGGCTGGGGCTCTGGATGGGATGACTCCCTAACAGCGCTGTCAGGTGATTTCACCTGGGGACTCATCCATGAGGCATGGGGATTCCAGCACCTCCCTTTGCTCGCACACTTCTGTTCTGGTTCCTGGCTTTGGCCAATTTGGCTACTAGTTTAAGATGCCTTGTTTTGATCTGGTCTGTCTCAGAGCTCTATCAGGTTGTTCTGGTCTTGTTTGGTTTGTTTTAGGGCTCTGATTAAAATGGGCGGTGATATAGACTCCATTCCTGGCATTAGACTCTCGGTATGTATTATTGCAAATTGCTTTCATATGCTTATGACTCCATATAAGAAACATAATACAGGACTGTAGCACTGTTTGGTTTATGTATGTGCTGGGGTGTTAAAAAGTGTCCTCTTACTGGGATTCTAAACTCTCACACTGTTTTTTCTATTGAATTTTAGTTGTAAAAAGTTTGGGGAAATGAGGAGAGATTATGAAGCTGGTTTGTACAGCACTTAACCCAATAGCCTCACAGTGAAGAGCAGAAACTTAACCCTGAATCACCATGGTTCTTTTCTGAGCAATATTGTTTTGTTTTGCTTTTAAAATATTGCAAAACTTTTAGATAAGAAAACCAAAAAAAGCAGGGGGTCCCAGGCACTATGACAAAGAGGGTGGAGTGATCATTTGGAGCCATGTCTAAGGGCGTTCAAACTTTTTTTCTGCACTTTCCAGGCAGCTGCACTTAGACTCACAACTCTTATCAGAGTTTTTCTACTTTTAATTACCTTGAATTTAGGCTCTTTTGGTCTTTTAAAGTTTACTGGTTTTGTGCTAGCCCTTCTAGATGTCACTGCCCATATCTTCCTGAAATATATGCTAATAAATGTTTATGCTAATAACTGTTCTTATTTCTCCGGGCAACATCATACCATTTAGACAGGATAAAAATGCTGGATGCACTTGGCAAGACATGTTCTGAGTGTCTTTGAATTTTGCCCTGCATGTGAAATTTATGTTGAACAAACCTTGAGAGCCATGGACTTTTTACTTTGTTTCAGCATTTGGACAAATACATGATTGACTTTAATTGGGGGCCTGTTGTAAACCCCCAAAAATGTTCATGTTAGAATAGGTAAATGTATCATTTTGCCAAAAAAAAGTTTCTTTCTCAGGATTTAAATAGAAGTTGCCTACATTTGACAGTGAAAAATAACATGACCCCCGTTCATTTGAAATGTCTTTTCCTTCTGTCTTATCCATCAAGAATCCTAACTGCATAAAGGTAGGTAATGACTCCAATCCTACCTCCAGTTTCTGCTGGGGGGCTTCCAGGCTGCAGCTAAACTTTTCTAAGATTAGAGAGGTTTTGCAAGGCCCCAAGGAGAGCCCTTCTGCCTTCCTGGAATGCCTCATCAAAGCTTAAAGAATATATACTCATTGACCCAGTGGCCCGGAGAACAGAAGGTCCATTAACCTGGCATTTGTGGCTCACTCTGCTCCTGATGTTCGGAAAAAGTTACAATGTTAGATGAATTTGAAGGGATGGTGACAAGTGAGTTGTTAGAAGAAAGGCAGGCTAAAAATCTGGCAAAAGTCTTAACTCTAAATCTGGAAAAGAAACAGGGTAGACAGGGCGCAGAACACCCCTTGCCTAACCAAAATGCAGTGAACATTTTGCAAAGCGTTTGGCCACTGGAAAAAGGACTGTCCAAAACTGAAGGCGAAGGGCAATGAGGGATCCAAGAAATTGACACCTGTCCTACAAGTTGAGGAAGAAGACTGAGGCTGTCAGGGTTCAAGTCCCCTCCCTCACCCCACCCCCAACTCTGGGTAATGACAAAGGTGGGGGGGAATTGGTTGACTTCTTGGTTGACACTGGTGTGGCCCAGTCAGTGCTTAGGAAACCACTAGGACCTCTGTCTGATAAAATTACCTGCATACAAGGGACTAACGGAAAGATCTCTGACTACCCCTACACCATGGGCCACACTGTAAACTTGGCAAAAGGAACTGTGTCTCACTCCTTTCTGCTGGTACCGGACTGTCCAGATCCCTTGAGGGAAAGCGACCTGCTCCACAAGCTGAAGGCCCTCATTTCTTTTGGGGGAATGGCCAGAGGCTTCATTTGGCCTCAGCGTGCCCTGACCTTCACTATGGATCATGATTATGTGCTTGTGCTCAAGGAGCCAACGACAGCAAAAGGGACGAGAAGTTTCTGGCTGACCTACGGAGAGGTCGACCCTTTTTCTGGGCTGAAAATAACCCACCGGGATGAGTTAACCACCTGACCCCAGGGTTCTGCTTCTGAGTGGGGCATCCCCTGTCCAGTTCGCCAATGCCCCCTGCCTAGGAAGGCGCAGGAGGGCATTGCGAAACATATCCAGCGGTTGCTGGAAGCCGGTGTTTTAGTCCCGTGCACCTCCCCTTGGAACACTCCCCTCCTGCCTTTCCAGAAGCCAGGAACTCAGGATGACCGCCCTGTGCAGATCTCCGGGAGGTCAAGAAGCACATCGAGATTTTGCACCCATGGTGCCCAACCCTGATGCACTGTTGAGTTTGTTGCCCCAGCTCTGCAGTTGTGTACGGTTTTGAACTTGAAGGTCACTTTCTTTTGTATCCCCTTGGCTCCAGGTAGTCAGTCTTTGTTCGCCTTCCAGTGCACTGCTCCCCATACAGGCCACTCGGGACAGTATATTTGGACCAGACTGCCCCAGGGCCTTGAGAATCCACCCACTCTGTTCTGTGAGGCTTTAGCTGGTGACTTGCAGCAATTTCGGTGGGAGCCTCCAGACTCCCAGGTCCTACAGTATGTGGATGATCTTCTTGCGAGCCCAGATGAGGGGACCAGTCTTAGGGATACGAGAGGCTTATTGTTGTATTTGGGCCAGAAGGGCTCCCCAAGAGGCAGGTTTAACAATACAAGAACACCCTGTGTTGCCCAGTTTTGTCTGGAACACACTGAAAAAAGCTCTTCCTAGTCTTGACCTGCCTTCCTAGACTGGGTAAGAATGATAGCTTTTAAAGCACATTATTAATTTTTCTCATCTGCCAGCCTCAACTCTCCCCTCCCCCACTTCATTCTCCTCAGTCCCTCTCCTGCACCCCCATACCCCCTGTATCCACCCACTCCATCAATGCTCCTGACACTCATCCCCACCCACAAACCCAGTTCCTCTAGCTGCCCTGTTGTGGGACTGCACTCTGGTCAACCGCTGTGGGAGTGGTTCATGTATGTGCTCAGCCTGTGCCACCCCTCCCCCCAGGCACAGGTTGAGCAGATTGTTCTGTGCGGTTGTTGATGGCAAATTTTGGAGCAGGTGGCACCTGCTGGGCCAATGGAAGATGCCCTGGGGGTTTGTCTGGTTACTGTTTAGGCTCCTGTGAAGTTGAGCTCATTCAGTGGTAAACTCCAGATGCCCAGCTCTCAAAGCCAGGTTGGCAGCTAAGAGTTTGCCAATTCTGAGGATTTTGGAAGCACAGAGTTCTCCTCACATTGAGTCTCCACCCCATGGAAAGAGGTGCCAGCCCACTGCGGAAACTCACTAGCAAAGGGGCCCCGAGATCCTGGCACCCAGGAGGTTGAGGTTAATTAAGTAGCACCTGCGGGCCGTGACCCGGTACTGAGGGAACTGTGAATTGTAGCCTGGCCCAGGCTGGCTGCTGTGCTACAACAAATAGTCTACTTGCATAGGCACTGGTAGCTCTGAGTCCTTCCAGCTTCTGGTAGATTCCTGCATGGTCTCCATTAGCCTTCCCCAGCTATTGTAAATCATGGATAAGACAAACCAACCCTTTGGGACACTCATTCTGTATCTCTTATGATTTTTAAAATATCTATCAAGTACTCCTAAGACATATGGGCAACCCCCAGGAGAGACATTTTGCATTTCTCCTGTAGCACCTAGCTTCCTCTGCCATTTTGGACACTACTCAAACCTTACTCTTTGGATCCTCAAATCAGACCCTTCCCATTCTCCCACTTCTGCCTCCTCCTCTCTATACCATATAACATCTGTGTTCACACTCCAAACCCTGGAACCACACCTTGTTCCATCAATTGTTGCCTTGTCTCCCATTTTCTCCATCCAACTTTGTTTATTCTTTCCTAGGCAGCCCTGGGTCCCTCCTCCATGAAAGAAAACCATGGTGAACAGCATCTCAAAATTCAAAATTCTCTTTATTACTAATCTACTCAATCTACTACATTCATTAATCAATTTTGCTACGTTTTAAACTCTAAATAAATAAAGAAATGTCTATCTACCTGGGGAATCCCAGCTGGGCCCCTAAATAGCACAAGCCCTTCAAGCAGCTCCCACATCACACAGCCATATTAGAGGAAATGTCCATCTCTTTCTCCCTCTTGATGAAGGACTGCATCGTGCCCAGTGCAGTGCGCTGGGCAGCATTCTCCCTCTCCCTCTGTGCCTTCCTCTTCATGGCCTCACGCTCTGGCCTCTGCTCCTTCGTTATGGGCGTGGACATGACTGGCCCAGGGATGTCAGGCTCCCTCCATGGCATCCGCTGGCAGCTGAAGTCGTGGAACAGACACTGGTGTTCAGACTTGGGTGTAGATGGGCGCTGACTGGCTGCCATGGGGACAGGCTCCTGCGGGAGAGACAAGCACAAGGATATCTTGGAGGACACAGGCCTAGAGGGAGCAGGCTGAGGGTTGCTCAGCCGGGTGGCGTTGGCCACCGCTGCTTGGGCTCGGTTGGTTGAAGATGGCCGAGTTGGTCTGACGAGCCCTGTCCCTGAAGCGGGCGTGGGCTCAGATGCATTGGCTGCTGTAGACGGAACTGCTTTAGTGGAACCAGGTCTGGCAAGATGAGCTGAGACAGGACGTTGTGAGGCCAGAGACTGTGGCCTCCGAGAAACAGGGCACACTGGAGGCTTGTCCAGACTTAGAAAAGGCAAAGGCACCAACTTGACTTTGCCACGAGGCGGCAGCTCATACTGGGATGGAGATGAGCCTTCCTTTTCGGCACTGCTGTTTGACTTTGGGGCCTTGGGTTGAGTTTTCTCAGGCATGTTTGCTTCCCATGGGGTGTCGAGCCATGGCTTCCTAAGGGAAGGCTGGGTGTCTTTGATGTTTCCTGTACTTCCCAATGCCCGCGAAGAAGGGTGTCCAGTTTTCTTATTGATCTTCTTCCCCAGCACGTGAAAGACCTGCACAGACTCCAGTTTGTGCAAAGCTAAGCAGGTTCGAGGCTTTTTAAAAGCCTCTTGGCTAAGCTCAAGAGGATTCTTCTTACGCTTCATCCTGCGATTGGTTGTTTTCTCTTCTTCTGCCTTGGTTTTGCCTCCTGCCTGTTTATTCTCTCTCACTTTCTTGGCCTGGTGTTCGCGGGTCTTTCTGGTCTTTTCCTGCCTGTGGTCCTTAGCTCTGCTGCTCCTGCTGGATGCCATACTCGGAGTCTTGCTGGTAGTCTGCTTGGTTGTCTTCCCCGGAGCCCTGTCACTGGCAGCAACCTCACCGATCACCTCTTCTTCCCCTATCAAGCAGTGCGGGGTCTTTGCCTGGATTTTGGCCTTGGGAGCACCATCTGGAGGTTCTAGGGCCTTGTGTCTCTTATGCTGGCCTTTATCAGGTGTAATAACATTGGTCTTCTCTGGCAGATCGTCCAAGATAATGACTTCGGGATCCTTAATGATCTCACTGGGACCTTCGAAGAAGCTGAAGCGCTGAGAAAGGTGAATATCTTCCACCAGTGTAGAACTGTCTGGAAAACTATCATTCAAATCCATCCCACAGTCAAGCCTCCCTTGATCCTCCAGACTCAGACTATGTTCTCCCAAATCATTGTTTTCACTAGTCAGCTGCTTCTCTGGCCCAAGGGGATCCAGAAGCTGGTGAATCTCAGGGTCATCTAATGGGACTAAGGGAGGATCTTGGTTATTTCCTCTGTACTTAATGGAATCCTGAGGCTCTGAATACTTGCTTTTAGCCTCTTTCAAATTCTTACTCTCTTTTTCCTCCTGCCTGGGAGATGGAGGCAGTGCCAAGAGATGACTAGAACACTGAAACGGAGCGATCACTGAAATATCCCCAAAATGAGGTGGTGGGTGACTTTCTGGATGGGTGGGTATCTGGATCCTGCTGCTGAAAGACTTGGGGAATTCTGGAGTAGGTGAGAGACAAAATCTCTGACTGGATGGTGGCCATGCCAGCGAAGGGTCCATCCCCACAGCAGTCTCCATCACTGCAAAGGAGTGAAGGAAGAAGTCAGTCTCTGGTAATTGAGATGCTCCCCTAAGACACCAATATAGCAAGTATGTGTCTTCCAACAATGGGCAAGCCTCTTCCACCTTAAGGACTTTCTGAGGGTCAAGGACAAGTCCCTGTGCTAGGAGAAAGAATGGGACTGTTCTATTTTTAACTTAATGGTGGCCTTAATGCTGTTATTTCTTCCTCTTGTGTTTTTTTTTTATATTTCATAGCTGTCATAAGTCAACTAAACAAAAACATTTTTTAAAATGTGAAACATTTTCTAAAATCTAGTATTTTTAAAAAAATCAAAGTCCTCTCATATCCCTCCACTTTCTTGAGAGAATAAACACACACAAGAAAGGAAGGAGAACTCATCCTCATGAAAACATAGCAACACAGATGCTGAACCAAGTCTGATTGGTTTGGCCAGGAGCCACGAATGCAATGACTTAAATTCTGGTTTGAATGGGAATGTGAGGGAATGTTAAACTAGCACAATAACAATCAGAGTTTTGAAGCAAACAAGTAAGGAAACAAGTTCATTATAGGTTGGTAGAACAGGGGGACTGATGAACAGACAGTTAAGTGTGTGATGTGCTTCATCTCTGTTGATGGTTCTTACGTATAGCCTAATTGGCCATACAGTGCCCTACCTTCCCACCTGTTCTACATGTTCTGCATTTGAAATTAGAATACTGATTGAGGAAGAGATTGGTAAAGTCTCAAGACTTAAGCTCTCTCAATCTGTGAGCTTATCACTTCCCAGAGGCAGATTTGGTCTTATCTAGCTATTTTTGCTCACCTTGAAATCTAGATTCTGTAATGGGTTGAGCAGACCCAGAGTAGTAGATCCAAGAGGTGGAGTCTGGTTGTAGAATATTTGCAGGCTGAACCTCTTGTAGGACCATCACTTTTTCTGTTTGAGGGGAAGAGCCTCTATTTTCCATGTATGACACTGAACCATAGGATTGAAGGAAGGGGCCTTTTTCCCCAGATAGTAGCGGAACCATTGTGCCTTGATTATAGTTATACCCCTGCCTTCCCTCCTGATAGGGGAGAGACAGGCTATGGTCCTGATTTGGAATCTGAGATGGTGTGCCCTGAACAAGGATGGCAGAATGTGACATATACAAAGGGACTATGTTGCTAGCATCTGAAGTTTGATCGCAGTGGGCTGTCATTGCCATGGAAGAAACAGATGTGTTCTGGTCAATGACAGTCACACTGAAGTCCCCTAGTGATGATGGGCTTTTTTCAGTGCTGCCTGAGAGATCCCACTCAAAAATACTGGGATAGGCAGGCGTTGAGATGGAGAACTGGCCCTGAAAGGAAACTCCAGATGGCATAGGTGTGCTAAGATCTTGGTATAAGTAGGCACTACCCATGAGGGGCTGAAAAGAACTGACTGAGGCTGATAGTAGCAGACACACAGAGCTGGTGACTGGTGAAGATTCTCTGGAGAAGCTGCAGATGCTTCCTGTTAGGGGAGCTGCATTGCTCACCACAGGAAGAGAGAGCTGCAAGTTTGTTGTTCTAAAAAAAGGTGGGTTTTGGACATTTTCTGCAGGGAACAAGAGAATGGTGAAAAATCAGTGAGAACGAAAGATTCCACTTTGAGGAACAACATTCACATATGTCGCTGCCCTCAGAGAGCCTCTAAATACCCAACTCTCTGAGATGCCAAAACTCAATGTTCTTGACTGCAAAGGCGGGAGATGTTTGGGTCTGTTCTGTGCTAGCAACGATGCTCCCAGCTCAGGTGCAGACATGCAGGCTGGTTTTCACATACTTCTCCAGATTAGGAGCAGCTGGAGCCTGCATCACTCTTAGTGCCTACACTGTTACCTACCATCAGAGCATTTTAGACTTGGGCATTCCTTGTCTTTTCTCTAATTTGAGAAGTAAGGAAATGAGGCTGAGAGAGGCCTGGTCGATGTATTTGAGTTCTCCCCGTATGTTTCATTCCTGACTGAATGGCAGAATGGAGGTATCCAGGTTGTCTTTCCAGGTGCCCCTGACCAGAGTACAGTGCAAGTAACTGGGAGCAATAGAACTTTCCATATAGACATTTGGGGGGGCTAACTAGAAAGTCATGCAGCTATTCCCATTGTAACTTGCTTGTGCAGATGATCTGCCATTACCAAGAGTTCATAAAACTCAGTCCATTGGGCAAATTTAAGGGGGTCTCATGTGCTTGTTTGTTTCAGTTATACATATTGAGTCAAGTTTGATGTACAGCACAGTAGATGCCATAGAATATAGGTTTACTCCACTACAATTGCATATTACTTTACCATACCCACCACCAAATCCCCAGTAATGGCTGATTAGGTGACTCCCCTCCTCTTTGCTCCCACCCTCTTCTAAGCACATCCCTCCTCTAATCATCTAATATGAATACAGGTAACTTCAAATTTTGTCCAGAATAAACATATGCCTTTAAATGGCAGTTAATTGCTATAAAAGAAAAATCAGAGAGGCTTTCCCAGTACAATATTTCTTTCTTTATATTTTAATAAAACTTTATTATTTATCTTTGAATTGCAATATTATGTAAATGGGCTGTTATAGCTTCATACCTCAATATGTCTAGTAGTTTTACCAAATCTGTCACCAAAGTGCAAGTGCCATTCAGCTGTCCGGTTGACTTCCTGCACTCTTTGCTTCTATCCCAATCCTCTCGGTGTTTGGGTACCCTCCTTTTTTTTCATGCAATCTATGAATTCTTTGTTGTGTTTTATTAGTTTGTTTATTGTGGTTGCTTATATTCAATATGTGAGTGAAAGCCTGTTGTTCACTGTTAAAGGGGTTTTAACCCTCTTCAAACCTGTTCTCAGTCCTGCCTCAAAGTGTTTGAGAGGTAGTCTCATAAAATGCTATTGAAAAGAAAAGAGCTAAGCTTCTAATTACCTGTATATAAAGTGAATTTAACAACAATAGTACCTATATGTAGGTGAATAAAAGGGATACTGTTGCATATGATTTATATGGAGGAAGAAATGTGTTCTGAAGATAGAGAAAAATAAAAATTGTCGCAGATCTGAAAAGAAACGTGTAGCTATTCATGAAACCTGGAATATGTAACAAGGATCAATTTTATGAACAAATGAATTTTATTTTATGAACAATTTTATGAACAAATGAATTTTGTATGACATACTATATTGTGAAAGTGAACGTTGCCTACTTAATGGATGCTATTAACCAAAAAATTCATTCTAAAAGGAAATTTTAAACAAATTTTTAGCCAGTCTATATAGCAGTAGAGCTATGTCAGTAAATATTGCTTCATAAGCATCAAGATGCAATAAATCAAATTCATAGGTGACCATAATATAGACAAATAAGTAATTGAAGCTGTCATAGATCCGATGTTGTATGAAAATGAGAAAATGTAAAGAAGTTTTTGAATTGGAACACACACTAATTTAAATGCTTGTTGCTGGTACATAAACAGAAATGAGTCCCCTGAAATAAAGCCACACATATATACTCAACTAATCTTTGATACTAGAGTGAAAAACTTACATTTGAACAAGGACAATCTCTTCAATAAATGGTCTTGTTGGGAAAACTGGACAAAAACATGCAAAAAATGAACCATGATACCTCCCTCATACCTTGTATAAAAAACAACTCAAAATGGTTGAAAGGCTTGGATGTAAGACCTAAAACCATAAAACACATAGAGGAAAACATGGCGAAAACTCTTCATGAGCTACAACACTGAAAGCAGTTTCTGTACACATCTATAGCTGGCAAAAAAAATG
>PVHY01008634.1:38049-60628 GCA_004024945.1 Uropsilus gracilis
AAAAAAAAAAAAAAAAAAAAAAAAAAAAAAAAAAAAAAAAAAAAAAAAAAAAAAAAAAAAGATACACAAAGAACGCACACATCTTAACAAAAACAAAGCCAAAAATCCAGTTAACAAATGGGGAGATCTTAAGAGACTCTTCTCTAAAGAAGAAGTACAAATGGCCAACAGGCACATGCCAATAAAACCACAATGAGATACCACCTTACACCAGTAAGAATGACCTGCATCAAAAAACAAAAACTAAAAAAAACAGGCAACAATTGTTGGCTTGGATGTGGAGAAAGGAACACTCTTACACTGCTGGTGGGCTTGTAAACTGGTTCAGTCACTATGGAAAGCAGTGGGGAATACCCTCAAAGTAAAGAAAATAGAACTACCATTTCCCCCCACAATTGCTCCTCTGGGAATCTACTCAAAGGAGACCTCAATGTGTGCACAAAGGGACACCTGTGCTCAGATGTTTACTGCAGCACTGTTTATTATTGCAAGGACTTGAAAAAAAAAGTCCCCAAGCATATGAATGGATGAAAAAGATGTGGTATAGGTACACAATGGAATATTACGCATCAATTCAAAATGACAAATTTGACAGTTTTATGGTAACATGGATGTACCTAGAAGAAATCAAAGTGGCAAAAATAGGTTTCACTAATATATGGGCAACTGAACAGAAGTACACAACTGGGATGGGGGGATCAGCTGGAGTGTCCAGGGAGGGGAGGTGTTGGGTGACCCCCAGGGATAGCAATATGTATAATAATAAGTATAAAGGAATTCCAACATTATGCTTATTCATATTTTTTTTGGATAGTTCCCAGCACATAACAGATATTAAGTAGAAAAACATTTCAATTAATAGGCCACAACACAGGCAAAACGAACACTTATATATCATGATTCTTATGCTCATCCTCAATATCTAGTTTATCATCACCTACAATGTCCAGAAAAACATCATCTCCAAAACATGAAAATAGCGCTGCTAGTAAAAAATAGAGAAAATGTTGTTGTTGTTTTTTTAATTTAGGAAAATCCAGATAAAATCATGAAATTATTTTTAAATACATGTTGAATTTTATCTGTGGGCCATGATTTTTCCTCTACTTGGGTAGCTAAGCTCTAGAACATATCTGACCATTATCAGTGTACCCTTTGCATTTGGAAGAAAATAACTAAAGATGAAAAACATCTTTGACTTGGTATCTAACTATCACACAAAGGAACCAGTCTTTCTGATTCAGTAGTAAATACCACTTTTTAAACTACTTTTCACAGATGAAATAGCGACATAGTTCAAAATCAGCATGAAATAAAACACTGAAAATTGTTACACCCAGCCCCTTAGATGACCACTTACTAGCTTTTTCCTTAAAGGAAACATTGTTTCTAAACCATACTTCTGAAATGTTTATATTCAAAACACTTAAATGCCATCTGTGCTCTGAGAGGCAACAGAAAACAACAATGAACCAACTGTAAATCTTTCTGGTTACCTGCTTTCCCTAGTCTAGCCACTGTTAACTGCCACTTATCTAAGCATTCATTACCATCAACTTTGATCTGTCCTGTTCTGAGCAGATTTCACTCTAGGCTCTTCTGTTTTCATTTAAAATGCTTTTCCTCAATATTCTATCCCACACTATTTTTTCTTGTTAAATCCTCCATGCTCTCTGCTCTATTCTTATGTTTTCCTCTCCCTCATTTGTATGTTTCTGCTCCTTGTTTCTTGTGGATCCCTGCTGAATAAAACACCATAATGTACTGCCTTTTGAATACTTGCTTCCTCATTAGCGCAACCCTCTCCGCCTTTTCCTCCTATTTTCTCTGACTTTTTAGATTGAAAACTCCAGTACATGTAAGCATTGCTTTTTGGAAAAGCACACTAAATTTAAAGGGATTAATTTGAATAATTCTTGGGGGATGTATTTAGTAAATACAATGACAACAAAAAATAAAATGCAACAATAGAATAAAATACTATAATAAAACAACAATCTGTTTTTATTGTTTTCAATTTAATGAATGAACTTGAAATATTGTTTATTCTGGAGATAATTCCAGAAGAAACATTTTGATCAATATTGCTAATTTCCTACATCACCTCATTTTTCTCTCTGTCTTTGAAAGGCTCTAAGTTCTCAATTTTAGTTTCTATATAGGTGACTTTAAAACTCAATTTTAGAACACAGGGAAGCCAGGCTGAATGATCAACTTAATATCCTAATGTAACAGATGAGGAAACAGATCTTGTGAAAGTCAATGACTTGTTCAAAGTCACTCAGCTAGACAAAGTCAAAAAGAAAGTAGGTCTCCAGTTCCACATATTCCCCCGGTATTCCATGCTATTTTGACTCTACCGCTAAAGTTAGGGAAAAAACAATTCTACTGTAAAACATTGACCAGTTTTGTTTCTTACCTGACATAGAGAAGAAGAAACATCAACTGAGGGCACAAGGGATGAAGAGGCGATCCTAGAGGATTTCTCAATGGATGACACCAAAGAGTACATGTGTCCAATATGAAGTTCACTGGTCACTGGTCCTACTGGTCACTTGCGATGATGCAAATTTATTTACTTCAGCTCCACGGAAACCCCAAGGTTCTATCAGGTGGTAGTAGGTTTGGTGGCAGAATGATGTCATAAAGCAGGCAGTTGCAAGGTACAAACCAGCCAATAGGGAGGGCAGATTCCCAAGAAAAAGACATGATTGGATGGAGAAATTGTATGAGTGCGGAGAACACCTGGGTGTTGAGCTCTGGGGAAGCGAAACCCTATAGGACACATCAGATGGTCTTACTTTTTCCCATGAACTTAGGAAAATCATCTGAATGTTTCTCACAAATGTCTATCATATGATTGATAACAATTTGTATTTTCTTTATAAGATTTTGCATTGTGATATACATATTCATTTAAGATGCTTAGAGAGGAAGGAGACATCTTGGTTAAGCCAGTACAGTAGTTCTGAAACCATATAGTTGTTCTGAAACTAAATTGACTAATGAACTTAAGGGTCATAGAAAGAGATTAAGCACTTATTTTTTTTAATTGATACATTTAATTTTTTAATTTTGCGTATATATATATTATATATTACATCATTGTGTACCCCAGGGTTTTCCCATTGCACTAACACCTATTTACCATCCTTCTCTTGTGCCCTCCGCCTCTTCCACCTTCTTTCCCCTCTTTTTCTCTTGCTCCATTGTTCACCCCATTAGTTTCTAAATTTTCTGATTCATTTGTTTTTCCTTATAGCCTACATGTAAGTGCGACCATCCAGTTCTCATTTTCTTTTTCACTTATTTCTGCTAAATAGTCCTTCTAGTTCCATCTGTGTTGCTGCAAATGACATGTATGTCTTTCTTGATTGATGCACATTATTATATCAATTGTAACCAGAGCTGCAATAAACATGTGTGTACAGGCGTCCTTTTGAATAGTGTTTTCATGTTCTCTGGGTAGATTCCCAGTAGTGGGATTAAGCAACTCCTTTTGTAATTTGGTTAAAGAGAAGGGTAAATTTCTTGATGCACCTTGTAGGGAATGATGTGTAGCTTCTTCTGCCTGAATCCTGCCTTCCTGGGCTGAGTTTGAAGAAGCCAGGTTGATCTTGTATCTTTGTCCTGCGATGCATTTTTACTTTTCAACATAGGTAGTGTTTCTGAAACAATTGATGTCACTTCCAGACACAGGATTCTTCTCCATGCCCACCAATTCCAAAAATGGACTCTCCATTGAGCGTGAGCCCCAGAGAGCAAGAAGACTGCTAACTGCAGTCGTTTACTCTTCCTGCTTTGGTTAGAGTTCTCTTGTCCATAATCTGCTCCCTCTGGCTCCTTGGGTCATGGAGGCCACTCACAGCTGATACTTTTAGCTCTGATATATGTGAGTGCCATCGGGATTACTTTCCTTTGTCCTTCTCACATAAGTGTATTCAGTGTGGCAGGTACTGTAGCCCCCGCCTCCCTTACTATCAGTCAGTGTAGAATCTTGATCCTGTAGGATTCTCTGTCAGCCATTCTTGGGTGCAAGACCAGGCAAAGAGAAGGGAAGAATAATTAGAGCAATACAAGAATATTAATGGTAAAGAGGGAACATGCAATGTGAAGTGTACAGGAAAGAAAGAATTCAGGTGAAGCCTGGCATGGTGGCATGTGCCTGTATGCTTCAGCCTATGAAAGGCTGGGACTAGCTATGGTAGTTCCAGTCTTGCCCGGGGCAACACAGCTTGATGGAGTTCCAACAAAATAGCTGGGTTTGGTGATGCGTGTCTGTAATCAGCTGAGGCTGGGGATTGCTTCAGTGTATGGAACCCCACTCAATGTGAATCTTCAGTTCCACAGGTAAAAAAAGCAAGACCTAGTGTGAAATATAAATAAAAAAATAAAGTTGCATTAAAAAAAAGAATTCAGGTGAATTTTTTGGTTTCTCTGAGAACAACAGATACCTTTTAGGTTTTTTTTTTTTTAACAGATTAAACATTTCAATCTGTTTTAATGTATCTCATAGTACAAAATTTGCCATGAGTTTTGCATCCAAAGAAATTAATCTTAGATGGACATTTCTCATTTTGTTTTATGTTGCCTTATTTGTTTCAATTGTTACCATGTCTATAAAATAGAGGTCTCATTATTTTATTTTATTTTATTTTTCAGTTTATGTCTCACTATATTGCCCAGGAGAGACAGTACTTCAGAGAAACCTTTGTTGTTTACAGAGTAACGTGGCCTATTTCTTGTGATAATGCTTTAAACACGAATTATGAAGTGGAAGCTTTTTTAGTAGTGGGGGAGTGACCCTTACCTACGATAAATTGTTAAAGGTGTTGAATAGAGAAAGGTTTTTTTCTTATAAATGCATACTTTTATTTACTTGTTTGTTTGTTTTTAAGACTAGGTCTTCCTATGCTGCCCTGGGCACTGCAGTAGACTCACAATGCCAGGTGACCCCGGACTCAAGGTATCCCCAGCTTAGACCTCCCAGGTAGCTGAGATTACAGGCGTGCACCACCACACCCATCTATATTTTGAGACTAGCTCTCACTTCTTGCCCCAGGTGGGTCTCAAACCCACAGACTCAAATGATTCCTAGACTCGGCCTCCCGACCTAGGCTGGGATCGAAAAATAACTTTAAAACACATTATTAATTTTCATACGTGCCAGTGTCAAATCTCCCCTCTGCGACTTTATGCTCCTTCATGCCCTACCCCTCTCAACCTTGCCCTGCCCCCTCGAACTCCCCCAATTGCTCCTTACATTCATCCCCACCCCCCAGTTCCTCCAGCTGCCCCCCCCCAGACTCGGGCTGCCTCCATGGTCAACCGCTGTGGGAGGAGGTCCGTGCACGTGCTCAGCTGCGTCACCCCTCCCCTCAGACCGCATGCGCCACCGCCCTCCGCACCTCCCCACCCCCCACACAAGTTGAGCGGATTATTTTCTTCTGCAGCAGTTGATGGCGTCTTTCGAGCAGGTGGCACGTGCTGGGTCTACAGAAGATGTCCTGGTGGCCCATTCGGTTACTATTAGACTCCTGTGAACTTTGATCTCATTCACCGGTAAACTCCAGTACCCGGCTCTGACAGCCAGGTTGGCAGCTAAGAGCTTGCCAATTCTGAGGGTTATGGAAGCACAGAGGCCTGCTCACGTTGTGGCTCCGCCCCTTGGAAGGCGGGTGCCAGCCCACTGGGGAAACTCACTAGCAAAGGGGCCCCATGATCCTCACTCCTGTGTTGTTGAGGTTAATTAGTTCTACACCTGTGGGACAGATCCTGGGTGATGGTGGTTGGTGATTCATAGCCCGGGCCTCTGGCCGTGGTGCTGCAGCAAACAGTCCACTAGGGTAGGCCCTGGTAGCTCTGAGTACTTGCCAGCTTCTGGTAGATTCCTGCATGGTCTGTTCACCTTCCCCAGCCATCATCCTTCATGGTTGAGGCACAGCCAAACTTTCGGGACGTTCACACTATATCTCTTGTTTGTTTGTTTGTTTGTTTGTTTTTCAAATTATCAAGTATTTCTAAGACATATGGCCAACCTCAGGAGAGACATTTTGCATTTCTCCTGTAACACCTAGTTTCCTCTGCCATTTTGGACACTACTCAAACCTTATTCTTTGGATCCTCCAATCAGACCCATCAGTTCTCCCACTTCCGCCTCCTCCTCTCTAACCCATAAAACATCCCTATTGACTCTCCCAGGTCTGAACAACACCCCGTTCCTTCAATTCTTGCCTTGTTTCCCTTTTTCTCCATCCGACTTTGTTTATTCTTTCCTAGGCATCCCTGGGTCCCTCCTCCACCAGAGAAAACCCATGGTGAACGGTGTCTCAAATACAAAATTCACTTTATTACTCATCTATTCAATCTACTGCATGTATTCGTTCAGTTTTTGCTAAGTGTAAAAAACTCTCTCTAAATAAATAAAGAAATATCTGTCTATCTACCTGGGGAATCCTAGCTGGTCCTCTAAATAACACCAGCCCTTCTATCAGCTCTCACATCACGTAGCCATAAAAGAAGGAAATGTTCATCTCTCTCTCCCTCTCGGTGAAGGACTGCATCCTCCCCAGCTCAGTGCCCAGGGCAGCATTCTCCCTCTTCCTCTGCCCCTTCATGATGTGTGTGGACACCACTGACCTGGGGACGTCGGGCTCACTCCATGGGATCTGCTGTTGACTGAAGTCTTAGAGCAGATACTGATGTTGAGACTTGGGTGGAGACTGCTGCTTTCTGGGAGAGGCTTCCACGGGAGAGATGTGCACGTTATCTTCTTAGAAGGCGCAGGCCTAGAGGCAGCAGGCTGAGGGATGCTCGGCCGGGTGGGGTTGGTCTCCGCTGCTTGGGCTGTGTTGGTTAAAGTGGGCCAAGCTGGTGTGACAGGCCCCGACCCCGAGGTGGGTGTGGGCCCGGATGCATTGGCAGTTGCGGACTGAATTGGGTTCATGGGACCAGGTCTGGCGGTTTGAGCTGAGGCAGGCCAACAAGAGGCCAGAGACTGTGGCCTCCGAGAAACAGGGCACACTGGAGGCTTGTCCAGAGTTCGAAATGGCAAAGGCATGACTTTGCCAGGAGGTGGCAGCTCTTACAGGATGGAGATGACCCTTCCTTTTCAGCACTGCTGTTTGGTTTGAATGCCTTGAATGAGTTTTCTCAGGTACTTGTCCTTCCCGTGTGGTATCTAGCCATGGCTTCCTAGGGGAAGACTGGCTGTCTTTGATGTTTCTGCCTATTTCCAGCACCCACGAAGAAGAGGGTCCAGTTTTTTTTATCGATCTTCTTCCTCAGTGCATGAAACACCTGCAGAGACACCAGCATGAACAAACCTAAGCAGCGTTGAGGCTTTTTAAAGGACTCTTGGCTAATCTCAGGATTCTTCTTACGTGTCATCCTGGAAAGGCTGACTTCCCTACTTCTGTCTTGGCTGTGCCTCCTGTCTGCTTCTTCTCTTCAACTATCCTGGCATGGTGTTCTCGTGTCTTTCTGGTCTTTTCCTGCCCATGACTCTTAGCTTTGCTGTTCCTGCCGGATGCTGTTCTCTTAGTGTCTGTTAGACTACTTGGTCGTGTTCACTGCAGCCCTCCCATTGGCTGCAATGTCACAGATCACCTCTTCTTCCCCTAACAAGCAGTGTGGGTTCTTTGCCTGCACTTTGACTTGGGAGCACCATCCGGAGGTTCCAAGGTCTTGCGTTTGTTCCTCTGGCCCTTATCATGTAAAATGACATTAGTCTTCCCTGGCAGCTTGTCCAGGATGATGACTTGATTATCCTTGATCATCTCCCTGGGACCTTTGAGTTGATTAAGATCTTTCAAGAAGCTGAAGAGCTGAGGTATGTGAATATCTTCCACCATGTAGCTAGGTCTGCAAAACTATTGCTCAAAACCACCTCACATTAATGTGTCCCTTGATTCTCAGGACTCAGGCTATGTTCTGCCAGATCAGTGTTTTCAAATGTCAGCTGTTTCTCTGTCCCAAGGGTATCCAGGAGCTGGTGTATGTCAGCGACCCTTAAAGTGAGAATCGTGGTCTACTACTGTGATCTTTCAGGCATCCAGAGGTTCTGAATGGTAGTTTTAATCTCATCCAAATTGTTACTCTCTGTTTCTTCCTGGCTGGGCACTGTAGGCAGTGCCAATTGATGACTAGAACCCTGAACTGAGATGTCACTGAAATGTCCCCACAATGAGGTGGTGGGGGACTCTCAATGATCTTGATCCTGCCTCTGAAGTACTGGGGAATTCTGGAGTTGGTGTTGGACAAAATGTCTGACTGTATAGTGGCCATCCTAGGGAAGGGTCATTTCCAAAGCATCTACATCGCTGGAAAGGAGTGAAGGCGATAGTCAGTCTCCGATAAGTGAGAGGCTCCCCCTCCCTCCCAGATACCAACACAGCAAGTATCCGCCATCCAACAATGGCAAATCACTTCCACCTTCAGGGTTTCAAGAATAATCATGGACAAGGCCCCATGCTGAAAGAAAGTAAGTGAATACATACTGCTTTCCATAGTGTTGGATGAGTTTACATTCCCACCAGCAGTGTAAGAGTGTTCCTTTTTCTCCACATCCATGCAAGCACTTGTTGTTGCCTATTTTTTTGATGTGGGCCATTCTTACTGGCGTAAAGTGGTATCTCATTGTGGTTTTGATTTGCATCTCTCTGATTGCTAGTGACGTTGAGCAATTTTTCATGTGCTGTTGACCATTTGTATTTCCTCTTTGGAGAAATGTCTTTTTAGTTCTTCTCCCCACTTTTGGATAGGCATCTTGTTTTGTTTTTGTTTAGTTGTGTGGGTTCCTTTTGGATCTGCATTATTAATCCTTATCACTCTTGTGGAGGGCAAAAATTTTTCCCCATTTGGTTGGGCTTCTTTTCTTTTTTCTTTTGTCTCTTTTGCTGTACAGAAGCTTTTTAGTTTGATGTAGTCCCATCTGTTTATGTTTTCCTTCAGTTTTTTGCCTTCTGCAGCTGATTCCAAAAAGGGACTTCTGAATTGTACTTCATGGAGGGTTTTGCCCAAGTTTTCCTCTATGTATGTTATGGTTTCAGGTCTGATATCTAAGTCTTTTATCCATTTTGAATTAATTTTTGTACATGGTGTGAGAGAGATGTCTTGGTCCATTTTTTTGCATGTCTTAGTCCAGTTTTCCCAGCACCATTTATTGAAGAGGCTATCTTTGTTCCAATGTAGGTTTTCTACGCCTTTGTCAAAGATTAATTGTTGGTATATGTGTGGCTTTATTTCCGGATTCTCAATTCTGTTCTATTTGTCTGATTTTCAGTTGTTTTACCAGTACCATGCTGTTTTAAGTATTATGGCTTTGTAGTATAGCTTGAAATCTGGAATAGTTAGGCCTCCATTCTCTCTTTTTTGGAGAGGAGTTTTTATGATATTCGAGGTCTTTTGTTATTCCATATGAATTTTTGTAAGTTTTCTTCTATCTCTTTAAAGAATGTCATTGGAATTTTTAAGGGGATTGCATTGAATCTGTAGATTGTTTTTGGTGTGATGGCCATTTTGATGATGTTAATTCTTCCCATCCATGAGCAAGGAATGTCTTTCCATTTTGTTGTGTCTTCTTCTATATCTTTTAGTAGCATTTTAAAGTTTTCTTTGTATAGTTCTTTTGCATGTATTGTTAGGTTTTATTCCCAGGTATTTCATTGTTTTTGGTGCGATGGTAAATGGGATGACTTTTTTAATTTCTTCTTCTTCTGCTTGGCTTTTTGTGTATAAGAAGACTACTGATTTCTGTGTGTTGATTTTGTAGCCGGCTACCTTACTGAACTGGTTTATTGTTTCAAGAAGTGTTTCTGTGGATTTTTTTGGGTTCTATGTATAGAATCGTATCATCTGCATATAATGATAGCTTCAGTTCGTCTTTTCCTATTTGTATCCTTTTACATCTTTCTCTTGCCTGATTGCCCTGACTAGAACTTCCAATACAATGTTAAAAAGTAATGGAAAGAGTGGGCATCCTTGCCTGGTTCCAGATCTTAACTGAAATGATTTTAGTTTTTCCCCGTTTAAGATGATGTTTGCTGTATGTTTGTCACAGATGGCTTTTATTATATTGAGGTATGTTCCTTTGATCCCCAGTTTTTCAAGGGCTTTTATCATAAATGGGTGCTGAACTTTGGCAAATGCTTTCTCGGTATCTATTGATATGACCATGTGGTTTTTGTTTTTCTTCTTATTGATGTGGTGAATTATGTTAATTGATTTCCAGATGTTGAACCATCCTTGTACCCCTGGGATAAATCCCACTTGGTCATAGTGAATAATGCTTTTTATGCATCATTGAATTCGATTTGCTAGTATTTTGTTTAAAATTTTCGCATCTGTGTAAATTAGGGAAATTGGCCTATAGCTTTCTTTCTTGGTGCTCTCCTTTGGTTTTGGTATGAGTGATGTTTGCTTCATAGAATGTGTTTGGGAGCTTGCCTTCTTTCTCAATTTTTTGGAAGAGTTTTAATAGCATAGGTGTTAATTCCTCTTTGAATGTCATGTAGAATTCATTTGTAAAGCCATCTGGTCCTGGCCTCCTGTTTTTAGGGAGATTTTTAATGACTACTTCAATTTCACTGCTTGTGATTGGATTATTTAGACTATTTCTTCTTTGTTCAATTTTGGGTAGTTGTATTTTTCCAGGAATTTGTCCATCTCATCCAGGTTGTTGTATCTGTTTGTGTCTGTGGTGATTTCTCCTTTCTCGTTTGTCATTCTGTTTATTTTGGGTGTTTTCTCTTCTTTTCTTTGTGAACTTTGCAAGGGGTTGGTCAATTTCATTTATTTTTTCAAAGAACCAGCTCTTTTGTTGATATTCTAGATCATCTTTTTGGTCTCTATGTTATTTATTTCTTCTTCTATTTTTATTATTTATTGTTTTCTTTGGACTTTGACTTTTCTTGTTCTTTTTCTAATTTGGGATATGATGTTTTTTCTTTGGATATTTTCTTAGTTTTTGATATGGGCCTGTATTGCTAAGAACCTTTCTCTTAGATATGCTTTTGCTGAGTCCCAGACATTTTGGAATGTTGTGTATTCTTTGTCATTTGTTTTGAGTTAGGTTTTCATTTCTTCTTTAATTTCTTCTGTTACCCATTCTTCATTTATTAGTATATTGTTCAGTCTCCATGTATTGGACACTCTTCTTGCTTTCTCTTCATTATTAATTTCTAGTTTATGCCTTTATGATCAGAGAAAAAAGTTGGTATAATTTTGATTTTTGTGTATTTGTTCTGGTTTTCCTTGTGTCCTAATATGTGGTCAATTTTAAAGATCCATGTGCTTTTGAAAAGAAGGTATAGTCCTTTTTGGGGGGTGCAGTGTCCTGTAGATATCTATTAGGTCCATTTAGTCTAGGTTTTCCTTTAAAGCTTTTGTGCCCTTGTTTAGCTTTTGTTTTACTGATCTGTCTTTTGGTGAGAGTGGAGTGTTAATGTCTCCTACGACATATGTGTTTTCACCAATATTTGTTTTGAGTTCTGATGGTAGCTGTCTTATGAATCTTGATTTTCCCTCATTTGGTGAATATATGTTGATAATTTTTAAGTCTTTTTGATGAGTTGCACCATGTACCATTAGGTAGTGTCCATCTTTATCCTTTGTCACTTTTTAAATTCTGAAATCTGCTTTATCTGCTATAAGAATGGTTACCCCTGTCTTTTTCTTGGAACCATTCACTTGTAGAATTGTTGTCCATCCATTCACTTTCAGTCTATGCTTATCTTTAGGGATTAGATGTGTTTACTGGAGATAGCAGAATGTTGGGTTCTGTCTTTTGATCCAGTCCGCAACTCTGTGTCTTTTGATTATTGAGTTTAGACCATTGAAATTTAGAGTGACTATTGATGTGTGGGGTTCTAGTCTTGGTTTTCTAGAGGTGATTTTGAGGTTCAGCTTTGGTTTCTTGTTATGTATATTCTATTTATTTGTCTGAGGGTTTTGATCCTGAAGCTTTGTCCAATATTTGTTGGAGTGGGGGTTTGGTGATAGTAAAATTTTTGGAGACTTTGTTTGTCTGAGAAGGTTCTAATTTTTCCTTCATACAGGAAGGACAGCTTTACAGGGTAGAGTATTCTTGGCTGGTACTTTCTGTCTTGGAGTTTTTTGAATATGAGGCTCCACTCTCTTCTTGCTTGGAGTGTCTCTTCAGAGAAATCTGAGGTCAGTCTAATGGGTTTTCCTTTGTAGGTTATCTGTTTCCTCTCTCTAGTCATCCTCATTATTTTTCTTTATCTTGAACTCTTGGGAATTTTACAATTATGTGTCTTGCTGTGGTTTTTCTTTCATTGAAGTAGTTTGGTGTCCTTTTTGCTTCCTCTATGTCTATATTCATTTCGGTCTTCAAGATTGGGAAGTTCTCTTCTATTATTGCTTTAAAAAGCCTATCATTTCCTATGTCTTTCTCTTCTCCTTCTGGGATTCAGATTACTCTTTTATTTCCACTCTTCAAAGTATCTGATCTCTGATTTTTTTCCACTATCTTCTTATTTTGTTAATCACTTTTTCTCTCTTAGTTCTCTACTTCTGTGTCCTCCAGTGTGCTCATTCATTCTTCAATTTCTTCTAGTCTGCTTTCATGGCTTTTCCCAGTATTTTTAATGTCTTCTATCGCTCCTCTTATATCCTGTATCTCCTTCATTTTCTTATTTAGGGTTTCAGTCTTGTTCTTCTGTTCGCCAGTGATGATGTTCATTTTGCTACATTCCTTTTTATATTTTTCTACCTCTCCTCTTAGCTCGTTGATTGCTTTTATCATTTTGTGTCTGAATTCTTTATCTGACATAAAGGGCATTTCTTGGATTTCGTCCATGTTGGTTTCTGGAGGTTGTTTGTCCTTTGGAGATGGATTATTTCCCTTTGGGCTCATTTGAGTATTTGTATTTTTCTTCCTTCCTGTGTTTTCTCTTCAGGTTTGCTCCACATATTGTGCAATGACTGCTCTAGTATTGGTTGGCATGTTGATGAATATCAGTCTGTGGTGATTTCTGCCCTTGTGCTGGTATGATTTCTTGCTTCTGTTGGCTGTTTTGGGGGGTGAATTCCTTCCCTTTGTTTCTGGGCTATGTGTTCTGTCTGTCTTTACTTTTGTGCTCTCTATCTAATATTCTAATTCCTGTTGAGATTTTTATCTGCATTGGTGCCAGCATCCCCAGAAGTCTCACTTAAAGCTAAAGTTTGCAATGATGCCCCCACAGGCTGTGGGGAGCACCAAAAGTCCCTCTCTTCTCACAGCTGGGGCTGCTGCCACCACTCCCTGGGAGGGAGCCAGGTGCAGAGTCCTCCAAGCGATCAGGGTAGGGTCAGTCAGGTGCCCAGGAGTCTTCTTCTATTTTCTTACATTGTGTCTCTATTTCTTTGTCTTTCTTCTTCCTCTCCATTTCAGTGTCCTTAAAGGTGCTATGCATTCTTCAATTTCATACAGTCTGCTTTCATAACTTGTCCCTGTGTTTTAGCTCTTCTGTTGCTACCTTTACACCTTGGGTTTCTTTCTGATTCTTCTTTAGGTATTTACATTATTATTCAATTCTTCAATTATTTTATCTTTGTTGGTGTTTTGGGTCTCAATTTTTTCAAATTCTTCTTCTAACCTGTTCAGTTCCTCTGCCATTCTCACTTCTTTTTCTTTGCATTTTTCTAATTCTTCCCTTAACTCTTTCTATGCTTGTAACATGCATAGGTTCAGTTCCTTGTCTGGAGGTGGTACATTTCTTTAATGGCATATTTGTTGATTTCTAGAGTTTGCCTTTCCTTCGACAGTGTATTGATTTCTGTGGTGTTTGATGGGGTGTTTGACTTTTTCCTTTTTCCTGTTCTTTGCTTTCCTACTTCCTGCACATATTGAGTGACTATGTCTCTAGTATTGGCTGGCATGACAATTGGGGTCTTCTAATTTGTAGTTGATTCTGCCTTTGTGTCTATATTGCTGAGGTGAGCGATTTATTTTTGTTTTCTCTGGCTGATTTGGGTGGTCAATTCCCTTTCCCTGAGTGTGGGTGGTAAATTTTTGCTTTGTAAGCTGGTGGGACAATAAGTCAATTCTGCATTCCGCTAAGAGTGGCTCAATCAGTAGATGCTATATAGTTCTTCTGTGTTTGCTTTTGGTTGAAGAATATGAGTGTCTTTTGTTGTTGTTCTTTTAACTTTAATCCCCTCTGTGAGGTTATTTTGACCTCTTTGAGGCCCTGGCACTTCTGGCCTCTATCGGGGTCACTAGGCTCCTGAGTGAAATCCCTTTCCCCACGTGGAGACTGATCTGAAGTTAATGCCTTCCTGGCACATTGGACACGACAATCTGTTTTTAAAGTTTTTAATTTAAATGAATGACTTGAAATATTGTTTCTTCTGGAGACAATTCCAGAAGAAGTTCCCAATTTTAATTTCTTTATAGATGGCTTTAAAACTCAATTTTAGAAAGTTAGGGAGCCAGACAATGATCAACCTAATATCCTCATGTAACAGATGAGGTAGCACACTTTTTGTGAGAGTCAATGACTTGTTCAAAGACAATCAGCTAATCAAAGTCCAAATCAATAGGAAAAGTAGGTCAACAGGTTTCCAATTGCACATATCCCCAGTATTCCATGCTATTTTGACTCTACCACGAAAGTTAGGGACAAAAGAATTCAACTGTAAAGCATTGAACAGTTTTGTTTCTTAACTGACATCCTTAGGAGAGAGGAAACATCAACTGAGGTTACAAGGGATGATGAGGCTATCCTCAAGGATGTCTCAGTGAATGGCACCAAAGAGCATATGTGTCTAGTGTGAAGTACACTGGTCACTGGTCATACTGTTCACTTACACTGGTCATTGGTCACTTGTGATGATCCAAGTTTATTTACTGTAGCTCCATGGAAACCCCAAGATCCTACCAGGTGGTTATAAGCTTGGTGGGAGGATGATGTCATAAAGCAGTTATTTTCAAGGTACAAACCAGCTAATAGGAGTTCAGACTCCCAAAAAGAAGAGAAGATTGGATGGAAAGTGTATGAGTGCCAAAAGAACACCTGGGTTTGAGCTGTAGGAAAGTAAAACCCCAGGACAGAGGGATGGTCTTCCACTTTCCCAGGATCTTTGGAAAATCATCTACATGTTTCTATAGATGTTTGTTAATATGATTGATAATGTATTTTCTATGTAAGATTTTGAAATGTGATGTACATATTCTGTTAATATTCTTAGGAAGAAATGAGACATCTTGGTTAAGCAAGTATAGTTGTTCTGAAACCATATAGTTGTTCTGAGACTTTAAGTTGACTAGTGAATATAAAGACCACTAAAAGGGATTAAGCAACTTTTATGACTTGCTTCAAGAGGAGGGTAAAGTTCCTGAGTGCACCTTCTACTAGGGAATGATGTTTCCAAGGCTCCACTGTGTATCTTCTTCTGTTTGAATCATACGTTCTTGGGGCTGAGCTAGAAGAAGGTAGTTTGAAACTTTATCTTTCTTCTGCACTCCCTTTTTTCTTTTTATAATACGCAGTGTTTCTGAGACAATTGCTGTTACTTCCAACCACATGGATTGTCTTTTCCATACTCACTGTTCACAAAATGGGCTCTCAAATGGGCATAAACACCAGAGAACAAGAACACTGCTAATACAGTCTTTTTCTCTTCCTGCTTTGACTTGAGATTCTCTTGTCAAAATCTGCTCTCTGTCTCCTTGGGCCATGGAGGCCTTTTGACAGCTGACTCTTTATTAGCTCCTTTATATGTGAGAGGCATTGGGATTGCTTTCCCTTTTCCTTCTGACATAAGTGTATATAGTGTGGCAGTTATTGTAGCCTCCCCATCCCTTGCAAACAGACACTGTAAAATTGGACTTGTAGGATTCTCTGCCTCCAATCTCGGTTGCAAGACCATGCAAAGAGAAGAGTATAATAATTAGAAAATAAGGGATCTTAGTGGCAAAAAGAGAACAAGCAACATAAAGTGTACAAGAAAAAGGAATTCAGGTCAATTTTTTCTTTTCTGTGTGAGATAATGGATACCTTTTAGCTTGTATTAACAAAATAAACATTTCAATCTTTTTTTATTAATTTGTCTTTATTTTTTATTTATATATAAATTTCACAAGATTGTAATCCCAGTTGTTTACCCCCCTCCCCTGACCTCCACTCCCCCTTTCTATCCTGCTCAAAGTTGTGGACTTCAGTTTGGTGCTTAGCTTGTTTTGACTTTTCCTCGAGTCTTTTGTTTATTTTTTCACTATATCCCATATATTAGTGAAACCATTTGGTTTCTGTCTTTTTCTTTATGACTTGTTTCGGCTAGTATGATTTCTTCTAAGTACATCCATGTTGTTATAAATTTGTCGAATTTGTCATTTTTAATTGATGAGTAATATTCCATTATGTATATATATCATATTTTTTTCATCCAGTCATCTGTTTTCGGGCATTTAGGTTGCCTCCATGACCTTGCAATTATAAACTGTGCTACAGTAAACATCCAAGCACAGGTGTCCCTTTGAACCCACATTTAGGTCTCTTTTGGGTAAATTCCCAAGAGAGCAATTGCTGGGTCAAATGGTAGTTCCATTTTCATTAACTTGAAAGTCCTCCACACAGCTTTCCATAGTGGTTGGACTAATTCACATTCCCACCTGCAGTGTAGTTGTGTTACTTTCTCTCTACATCCTCGACAGCAATTCTTGTTGTCCATTCTTTGGATGTGGGTCATTCTTACTGGTGTAAGGTGGTATCTCATTGTGGTTTTGATTTGCATTTTCCTTATTGCTAGCAACGTTGAGCAATTTTTCATGTGCCTGTTGGCCATTTGTATTTCCTCTTTGGAGAAGTGTCTTTTTAGTTCTCCCCATTTTTTGATTGGGCATTTTGATTTGCTTTTGTTTAGTTGTGTGAGTTTCTTGTGGATCTTCATTATTAAACCCTTCTCACTCATGTGAAAGGCAAAAAATTTTTCCCATTCGGTTGGGCAACTTTTAGTTTTTTCTGTTGTCTCTTTTGCTGTACAGAAGCTTTTTAGTTTGATGTAGTTCCATCTGTTTATGTTTTCCTTCTTTTTTCTTTTTTTTGCCTTCTGTAGATGTTTCTAGAAAGGGATTTCTGAACTATAATTCATGGAGAGTTTTGCCCAAGTTTTCCTCTGTGGATGCTATAGTTTCAGGTCTGAACTCTAAGTCTCATCCATTTTGAGTTAATTTTTGTATAAATAGTAAGGGAGTTTTCTTGGTCCATTTTTTGGCATATCTTAGTACAATTTTTCCAGCACCATTTATTGAAGAGGCTATCCTTGTTCCAATGTAAGTTTTTCACTCCTTTGTCAAAGATTAGTTGACTACATATGTATGGTTTTATTTCAGGGCACTCAATTCTATTCCATTGTTCTGACTGTTTTTGTACCAATACCATGCTGTTTTAATTATTAGGGCTTTGTAGTATAGTTTGAAGTTTGGAATTGTAATAACTCCATTCTCTTTTTTTCTGGTCAGGAGGCTTTTTGATATATGAGGTCTTTTGTTATTCCATATGAATTTCAGTAATTTTTGTTCTATCTCTTTAAAAAATGTCATTGGGATTTTTATTGGGATTGCATTGAATCTGTAGATTGCCTTTGGTAGGATGGTCATTTTGATAATATTAATTCTTACAATCCATGAACAGGGAATGTCTTTCCATTTCCTGTCTTCTATCTCTTTTAGGAGCGTTCTAAAATTTTCTTTGTATAATTCTTTCACTTTTTTGTTAGGTTTATTCCCAAGTATTTAATTTTTTTTGGTGCGATGGTAAATGGGATGGTTTTTCTGATTTCTTCTTCCTCTGTTTGACTTTTTGCATATAGGAAAGCCACTGACTTCTGTGTGTTGATTTTCTATTCAGCTACCTTATTGAACTGGTTTATTATTTCACGTAGTCTTTCTATGGATTTTTGGGGGTTTTCTATATAGAGAATCATGTCATCAGCATATAATGATAGTTTCAGTTCCTCTTTGCCTATTTGTATCCATTTTATGTCTTTCTCTTGCCTTATCACCCTAGCTAGAACATCCAGTACAATGTTAAAGAGTAGTGGAGAGAGTAGGCATCCTTGCCTATTTCCAGATCTCAGCTGGAATGCATTTAGTTTTTCCCCATTTAGGATGATATTTGCCATAGGTTTGTCATAGATGGCTTTTATTATATTGAAGTAATTTCCTTTAATTCCTAATTTTTCAAGGGCTTTTATCATGAATGGATGCAGGACTTTGTCAAATATTTTCTCTGCATCTATTGATATGATCATGTGTTTTTTGTTTTTCTCTTTGTTGATATGGTGTATTATGTTCATTGATTTCCGGATGTTAAACCATTCTTGTGCCCCTGGGATAAATCCCATTTGGTCATGGAGAATGATGCTTTTAATTCATCATTGGATTCGGTTTACCAGGATTTTGTTTAAGATTTTTGCGTCTGTGTTCATTAAGGATATTGGT
The DNA here is from genome assembly GCA_004024945.1 of Uropsilus gracilis. Lineage (NCBI taxonomy): Eukaryota > Metazoa > Chordata > Mammalia > Eulipotyphla > Talpidae > Uropsilus > Uropsilus gracilis. Next base: position 56,495 of record PVHY01008634.1, read on the forward strand.
CTATAGTTTTCTTTCTTGGTGCTGTCCTTATTTGGTTTTAGTATGAGTGTGATGTTTGCTTCATAGAATGTATTTGGCAGTTTTCCTTCTTTCTCAATTTTTTGCAAACGCTTTAGTAGTGCAGGCATTATTTCTTCTTTGAATGTCTGGTAGAATTCATTTGTAAACCATTAGGTCCCAGGCTCTTGTTTTTAGGTAGAGTTTTGATGACTGCTTTAATTTCACTGCTTGTGATTACTTTATTTAAGTTCTCTATATCTTCTTTGTTTAATTTTGGTGAGTTGTATCTTTCTAAGAATCTATCCATTTCATCCAGGTTGTTGTATTTATTTCCATATAGCTATTATTATCCTTTGGATTTCTTTTGTGTCTGTTGTAATCTGTCCTCTTTCATTTGTGATTCTGTTTATTAGGGTTTTCTCTCTTCTTTCCTTTGTGAGCTTTGCAAGGGGCTTATCAATTTTGTTTATTTTTCAAAGAACCAGCTTTTGTTTCATTAATCTTTTGGATAGTCTTTTTGTTTTCTAGATTATTTATTTCTTCTTTTATTTTTGTTATTTCTTGTCTTCTACTGGATTTTGGGTTTTTCTGTTGTTCTTTTTTCAAGTTGGTAGATTATGTTGTTGTTTTGGTTATTTTCTTGGTTTTTGATATAGGCCTGTATTCCTATGATCCTTCCTCTTAGATATGCTTTCACTGCATCCCAGACATTTTGGAATGCTGTGTCTTCTTTGTCATTTATTTCAAAGTAAGTTTTAATTTCTTAATTTGGCTTTAGATCACAACATCTGTGTGTTTTTGATATACCTCTCCCTCCCTCCTCCCTCTGGAGCCCTTCCATAATCTCAAACCCCAATCTTGGTTGTTTACTATTTCTGCTAAGTCCATTAGTCTCTTTCTCTCCTGTGGCAGTATCCTTTTACTGGGTGAAGGACTGTATTGTTGCAACCAGGCGACCAGGTAGGTTTTCAGTCATAAGTTTGTGTTGGGTGGCCAGTCTATATTCATTTGTGATCTGTCCATGTTTTCTTACTGAAGACCATCTTCTCCAATCCCATCTCCATTGCTTTTCTGCTTTACCTTATGGCTCTGGTGTCAGATTTAGGGGGTCTTTCCCCCAGCCAATGTTTGTCAAGAAGTTTCTCTGTGAATACAGACATCTGTGTATGGCCTTTGAAGATCATCTCTTCTGCCTCGATTTGCAGTTTTGATGTGTGACCGATCTCCTCTCCTCTCCTCTCCTATAGTGTGCATTGCTCTCCTTGAAGGCATCTCCAAAATGAGGTCCTGGGTCTTCTCAGCCCAGTGATCACATAAGCGCACATGGTGACATCATGTCTCTATAGTTTTTTCTCTTGTGCCGTATGCACTGGTTCTCTCGGTTGTCGATCTGCTGTGTCCAACTCAGGCTTATGAGCTGGATTTTTGCATCATCCCTCACCTGTTCTATGGTGGGGTCTGTATGGTGCATGTACTTGATCCTCTGAAGTTTAGCTGGAGTGAGAGCAAAATGAAGGGGCCCCACCACTCCCCCCACTCTTGCCGAAGCCCCAGTACATCCCTGCATGGGGGCAGGCCTGAATGGCTGAGTCCAGACTCTCCCATGCTCCCCTTGGGCTAGGAACAGATGGCAACGTGGCTCTGCAGATCCGAGCTGCAGGTACCTGCCCTATATAGCAGCCACAAGTTGATGGTTGGGGCCACATTAGGCCCTACCCCATCCCCACCCCTAGGCTCTCCAGGCTGGAGGACTTACCCAGGAACCTTGACTCCCTTTGCTCCCCACTGACCTGGGAACCCAAACGGTCAGGGACCTGGGCATGCAGGTTACCCTCCTGTGACTGCCTGCTGGTGGGTGGGACTCATTCAAATTGTTTTCAATGTAACTTTATAGTATAAAAGCTGCCATGAATTTTGCATCCAAAGAAAATAATCTTAAATAGAAATTTCTCATTTGTTTTATGTTAACTCATTTATATCATGTGTTGCCACATTTATAGAATATAAATCATATTATTTTACTTTATCTTACTTTTTACTAAGTCTCACTATGTTGCCCAGGGTACTCCCGAACCCAAGTACTCAGTGATGCCTAGTCTGAGCCTCCCAAGGCTAGGATTTCAGGTGCACACTACCATTGCAGTCAGAATATAGATCATTTTTAAATGCCTTGGTTTATGTTTTTATCCCATTATATTTTTTAAGGAAAGCAGTGTTTTCCAATATATCACTTTTCTTCTTCATGATTATTTTGTTTCATGATTATTTTGAAATATCAAGAACTAGTCTCATATATTTTGTGAATAAGGTCTTCAAATTATAAAGTGGTCTGTGCAAAAGGTAGTGTGGTGAGCTCCACTGTGCATCCAAGCATCAGGAACAATGTCTGTATTCAGCATGACCTGCCTGAATGGGCTCTGGTTTGAATCCCCTGGTTAGTGCTGTTCTCACTCCCTACTCTTGTGACTGTGATAATGTGGTTAGGACTGAGCTGCAAGTGTTTGGAAAGTGTGAATAAGCTTTTGGGGGGGAGAAAAATCATTGATCTAATACTTTTTTGGTGTAAGTTTCTGAAGGGGTGGCTGGATTTGTCTATCTGGAGATATTTCTAGAGTCAATGAATAGGAGGCTCAGAGCACACAAACGTACAGTTAATAGACAGCACCTCCAGAGAATCCTCTTTCATTTACAGGGTTATGTTTCCTCTTTCTTCTGATAATGCATCTTCCATGAATTATGAAGTAGGAGTGATTTAGGGATGGGAGGAGTGACAACTTGCCTGAGATGAAATTGTGAAAGATGCTGCATATAAAATGCTTGTTTTCTTGAAGTACATATATTTTTCCCTTTCTTTCTGAGACTAGGTGTCACTATGTTGCCCAGGGAAACACAGATTCATCTTGCCTGGGTTACCTCAGACTCAAGGGTTCCCAAGCCTCCCGTTTAGCTGGGATAACAGGCGCCTGCCAACACTCACCCTATTTTTTGAAACTGATATGATATAACCTGGCCTAACTATCACCAACAGGCCTAAGCCTTGCTTCAACGCCAAAAGTCGTTTTCAGCACAAGAATTTCCCCACTTCAGAAAATCAGGCAAAATCTGTGACCAATCACAGAGGGACAAGCTCACTTGACTGGTTTTCCAATGGAGACCAACCAACCAGAAGATGAACCATTGGTACCCGACCACTGCCAGGACCTAAAAACTGTATAAAAGACTGGACTCAGGGAACAGAGGGGTCCAGCCTTCATGTCAAATTGACATGAAGGGGGCATCTTATGGGGTAGACGAGGCTGAAGGTTGGTGAAAGATGCCAGAGGGCCTCCTCCTGTTACCCAAAGCAGTTACAGGAGTCTGTGCAATGGCTCCATAGCAAAACCCACCTGGGAACACAGAAAATGACCCACTAACTGTGCACCACCAAGGTGGCCTTCCAAGGGGCTCACCGCCTGGCACAAAATACTGTAGCAGCCTGCAGGCCATGTCATACAACCTCAAATTTGATGTAAGGCAGAAGGGACCTGGTGTGGGGTGAGTACACCAAAAACTTCTGGGAGGTGGACTTTACCAAACTCAAACCTGCAAACTATGGGTGTAAGTATCTTCTAACCTTTGTCGACACCTTCTCTGTGTGAGTAGATGCTTTTCCTACAAAACGGGAAACAGCGACCTCAGTGGCAAAAGCCTTCTAACCTTTGTCGACACCTTCTCTGTGTAAGTAGATGCTTTTCCTACAAAATGGGAAACAGCGACCTCAGTGGCAAAAGCCGGCTAGAAAAAATCTTCCCCACCTACAGGAATACTCGACTTATAGGTTTAGATAATAACCCTGCTATTGTGGTCTTGGTAGATCTAGGTGTAGTGGGGGCATTGGGGACAAAATGGAAATTGCACTGTGCATAACATCCCCAAAGTTCAGCCCACATAGAGCGGATGAATAGAGCCTTAAAGGAGACCTTGAGTAAATTGAGCTGGAGACTGGGGGTGACTGGGAGGCTCTCCTTCCATTCTCTTTGCTCCACACTGGGAAATCCCCATATAACTTGATCTGACACCCTATGAAATAATGTTCGGCCGCCCCCACCAGTGGTCTCCTTACACCCACAGGGTACAGAGTCTCGGGTGCCGACA
>PVHY01008635.1:0-35276 GCA_004024945.1 Uropsilus gracilis
GAAGGAAGGAAGGAAGGAAGGAAGGAAGGAAGGAAGGAAGGAAGGAAGGAAGGAAGGAGGCAAGCAAGTACGTAAGCAAGCAAGCAAGTAAGCAAGCAAGCAAGCAAGCAAGCAAAAGAAGCAGTTACTTGAAAATCCTGAAAAAGTATTTCCTCCTTGAATCAGATTCTATGCCTAGATAAACTATCAAACTATCAAAGTGCGAAAATAGAACATAGACACTTTCTGACTTTTAGCATCTCAAAAATTTGGTCTCTCCCCTATGAGCCCTTTCTCATCATCCCTTTATTTTCCTGGGGGATAAGTTCACTCATCTGCCCTTCCTCCAGATCACCACAGCAATGTTTCAATGCAACATTCCTTTGTGAAATGAAGTTACAGACTTATAAAATGCAACCCCAATTTTTATTATTAAATTCAACAATTATTAAATTATATCTCAGTAAATATGATCTGAACAAGCCTGAAATGAAAAAAAAAAAAGAATTGCAAAATCCATACCTGTTTATCAATAAAAATATAAAGTGAATATATTGAGGGACTTTATGATATTTGAGAATTTTTGTCTTTCAAAGTAAGCAAATGATATTTTACAATGTTTAATGTTCTTTTTGTCACAGATGTACTTATAGTTTGTTACGTTACCCATTTCTAGTTTTCATGGGGGAACAACAGTACTCCAGGGTATATATAGTGTAGTATGTTTAAAATATTGTTGTTGTTTTTCTCAATGTGTGATAACAAAATTAATCTCACAAAAAATGTGGCAGAGAAGAGAGTTCAAAGCAATTTTGACTTGCTCAGGACATTCAGAAAGATCTTTTGTTGAGAATAAAACCAATGATACAATATTTTTAAATATATATCTTCAATTTTTGACCATTAACTAACTCCAGCATCTATCCCGTTAAGTTTAAATTGAGTATACATTATTTCAAGGAAAGAAAAAGATTCCAGATCCTTGAATACTCCATGTGTCAATCTTTTTGTTATGTAAAATACAAATGTTTGAGCAAATGTGTAAGGTGTTCAGTAATAACTTTTCCCAGCTGTGTAACACCACGATGCCTTCAGTGGTAATTGTGTTAAATTATGGAGTATGTCATAACAATCTACAGAGATTCCCTCTGCTGATCTGTCTTTATAAAGCATGCAGCTTTCCTTCCATGTAATATCCTGTGACAGTACTAAGGCAAGTGAATATATCAATATTATCTGAGAAATAAATAAATTTGACAGCTCAATTTATGTCCTTTGAAATTTATTTCTCAACTATTTTCATAATCTGAAGGAAATCTAGATCTACCTCCCTTCCTCAACAATCTAAATGGACCATTTCTTCTGGAGAACCACTATGCTTCCCTGTGCAATCAAGATTTTGTAGTCAATTTGCATATTACCCTATGATTTGTACAATAAACAAAAATGCTATAGATTAGTCTTTACATCATTCATATTGTAGAGTCCTGTTGCTATTTTTGGTAGTAAAATGTCTTTCATAAAACCTCTGTGTCACTGAGAAGACATTAATGATAATAGAATATTTTCATTTTTAAATTCTGGAATTCATATCTATTCATATCATTTTTCAGCAAAGAGCCTTCTCTTATGGCACCATAACAAATTTCACATATTATAAAAGAATGACAGCATTAAAAGTGTAAGAGCACTTGTTAACTTATTATAAAAATATTAAGACTATTGCAAATTTGCTTTTAAGTTGAACTTTTATGGTATGTATGTGCAGCTCTGATAGATGTTGATCTGCAAAGTGGTCCTTATGCTACCTTCCTTCCTTTAATATTAAACATATATCATCAGGCTCTTGCACATAAATGGTAATTAAGAGCTTTTTCATGACTTCATTTACCAGAATATCTGTGTAAATAACAGAGTGTGGTTTTATACATGACCATCAGTCCCCTCATCATCTTGATGACTGTCAATGCCACATTTAGCAAAGCTGTAACTCTTCTCCACAGAGGTATAATGGTGCTTATTTCACCAAATTAGTAGAATTAGCAATAAATATAAGACAAATTATGCTACTTTTGTTTGAATGATAAACTACATATGTAAAGAGAACATATTAAAACGTAAAATGTTAAAATAACTTAAAATTTTCATCCACTTTGTTTTTCAGGTTTTCATACACTTTAGGATTATAGACTAGCCTTAAAATATCACCTAGCATGACATGGTCCTTCTGCCCCTGTCTACTACATGCTATATCATGCAAGTTGCATGATACCTGAGATGGTCTAGACCTGGATCAAATGTGTGGCTGGAGGGACAAGATCAAAGTATTATATAAACATTTCCATCCTTCTGGCCATTTCAGTTCAAATCTTGCCATGAATAATGTTAGGCTGGGGATGACCAGAATGTATGGTTCTTGTTTTATGTGGTTCTCTAGAAATGTATATATGCACCACCAGAACAGGAAAACAAAACCAAAGAAGATAAGTTACCTGACTAAAGAAGACCCATAATAAATGGAGTTGTAGGACAGCAGTGAGGGAACAGGCACAGAGAGTAACTGTAGACAACCACAGGAGGAGAAAAGATGTTGTAAGAGAAAAAGAGCATTGGAATCCTTCACTCCCCAAAGTGATTTACTATGAGACAACCACATCCAGGGGTATTTTAAATTCAGGTGGAGAGCTTGGGGAACCCTCCATGAAAATGGAGAAGACTAGTAGAAATGAAGCAGTTACTAGCTGCAGGCACAATCGAGTAAAAGCGTGTGTAAGAGCGTTGGGAGAGGGATGTGAGGTGTGGAATAAGAGTGCTGCTTCTTGCATGGGAGAGAATGAACAAATGATGTCTAAAAATGATAAATCAATGAGAGGGGGAGGGAGGTAAGATCAAGGGAGGAGGGGCATAAGAGATTAAGATGATGGTTCATACACTGGTGACAAGGTGGTGGGGGAACCTCAAGGTATACAATGATGTAAATCAATATATATATGCATCAATTATACATTAGTCTATAAAATAAAAAAAAATAAAAATCAATAGGTAACAGGAAAACTTTGTTATTTAAGTTATGGAGGTGGATACTGGAAGGAAACAACTCAAAACAGTGTTAGTACTAGTTACCTCATACTAGTTACTATCATCCCATCTGGAGAGCAACATGCAGAAAACAGTAAGGTGGGAGATTTCTGATGCAGGTACAGCTTGTCTAATAATTTGGTTTAAATCTTTGTCTATATATAATTTTAAAGGAATGCTAATCTGAGTTACCATTTCCATTTCTTACTCTAATACATTTTTGATCTACTAAAATATCAGTTTCACAAAGAATTTTTTTGTCAAACACACACATATATATGTATCAATCTGTACACATGGTTCAATATTGCTCAGTTATGAATAGAGTTGGTGGACTAATATAATTGTGAGTCATACTTAAGACTTCAAATATTTATCAGAAAAATGAATTAATTCTTTTTCTATGGATCTTTGTGTCTAAAACTCAAGAGTTTTTATTTTAAAAGTTCAAGAGGGGTTATTGAATTTTGTACTTATGACTGAAAAGTGGCTCAGAAGACGTCAAATGATCTTTTCAAAAAGTCACCTCACCTCTGAGCAGAGAAACCCCTGGTCCTTAGAGGGAAAGCATTTGTACAGATTTCAACCAAGAGGAAATCAGGTTAGAGTGGAAGCATTTAGCAATGATGCATTGTTACCCTTGCCAGAATGACAGTTACTGTGCTTTCAGTTTGCAAACATTCATGTTCTCTGACTTAATATAAAATATAATGATGTTCTTATACTACCGAATTTAAATTTCATGTTAAAGTGGGAAATATATAGCTGACCTTCACTCATCAATATGATAACACAGTCTGACAATACTCTTGTGGAGGTTACTTTACTTCTCATTTAAAAATAATAAAAACAAGAGGCAAATGTTTAAATTGGGAATGAATTCCATTTTTAGCGACCTGAAAATTTTGCTGGGAAATTCTACTTTGACCACAAGATCCTAACTTGTTCTGCAGTCCTTCATAACCCAAAACCTTTGAAGGATTTACAACCTCTAAATGAAAAATTACTATCTGGCTTCCATGTACAGCTTCTGAAATTCCCACTGGAAATGCTATTTGGGAGGTGTGGAGAGAGAGTTGCCTGGGAAAAAAAAAACACACATGAGCAATTGCCTTGAGTTATTCCGGGTCAAAATGACACTTGTGTTTCAAGTGGAAAAGACATTACTTTCTTACACAATGCCTTTGCTCCAAGTAAATCATACCCTTTGTCTGAAGATTCACTGCAGGGTTCATGTTGACCTGGAAGCAACTCAATCTACAAGATCAAAACCAAGGAGAAAGGGAGAGATGACACTGAAAGCAATTCATGGCACCAGCTGTTTATGTCCTAAATGAGTGTGTAGAGGCAATCAGGTTAATATGAATATCAGAATCACAAAGAACTTAAGACGGAATTGTCTGGAAATTCAAGGGACAGAATGACCTGTTTTGTCTAGATCATTTCATGGCAGGTAGATTTTAGTCCTCAAGTGCTTTGGCAACATATAATGTTTCTCTACTACTTCCTATCCAAACCCCAATCCTCTGTTTCTATGGAATTCCTGAAGATTCTGGTTTTCAAATTCATTTCAGTTCCTACATTCTTATGATTAGTCATGGGGAGTATGCTAGAGAGATTTTAAGGATCTACCAGGTGCCTTTGTTTTCCCAGTTTCCTTTGACTCATCTTTGAACTCATTTAGTCCCATTCCCCAAATATCAAACACCTATTCTAATCTAATATTCTCAAAACTTAATTCATGTCCTCCCTCTAAGAACTGCTTCACTCTTTTATCTATTATGTAAAAGAAAATTTTGAGCCATCAATCAAAACATACATGAGATTTGATTTCTCATTTTTTCTAAAAGAGTCTTAAAAAAGATGTACAACCCCCAAATGTGTTGACAACCCTCTCTTGTGCTCTATCTGTTGGCCACGATTTAGGCCTGCAATTGGAATGTCTCTCCATCTACCTATACAATTTCTTCTCCCCACCATCATCTGTCCTCACTCTATAACTTTCCACATCATCTCCCTTCCTCAACTTGTTCAACAATTTTCTCTTATAAGAAACTAAAGTTCACGTAACTCTATCTCTCCATTATAATTTGATTCCTACTTTCTTTTCCTTTGTTTCTTTAAAACTAGTAACACTGCTATTAATCAGCATGCACACTGAACTGTTTCTAGTCATCACCCATAACTGGATGCTCCTTCATTGCCATTTTTGACTGCATCAGCATCTCCCCCAGGAATACTCCACTCTCACCAAGAAAACTGTCTCCTCATCCTTAAAGACTCAGGAAGCTTTCCCTGCCTCTACTTCTAATGATAGAACATAAATAAAGACTAAATTGTTCACTCTCTTCTTGTTCCATATTCTTTTTCTCCTTACAGCACTCCTTCCAGTTTGTGTTTTGGATCCACTTTTGTGTACTCTTTCTTTCATCCTCTGTGGTCTGGCTTCTGTGATATTTACTTGCTTTTTTTTCATCAACACAATCACCAGATACATTGGCTATTTGCCTTCAACCTCCAAATATAGTCTTTCAAATATAATTAGTTTCTGGGTTCCACTTACATCTTTTTTTCTTTTTCTTTCTATCGTTCTTAAGCATATTGGAAGTATAGGATACACTTGTTTCAATTCTCATCTCTTTATTCCTCTGTCCACTGTAGTATCATTTAAAATATCAATAAATAATTAAAACTCCTGTCCTAAAGCTGCTGATTATCTACTGGCTTCATTTCAAATCTGTATTTAAACTTAACCATGGAGTATCTCTCAACTTCAAAACATAGAAAAAGGATCTAATAAATTGTCCTCTTGTTTTTCTCTCAAATGCTTTTTTTGTTCCGTATTCCCTCATCTAGTATGAGTAGAAGAGAAATTCACCCTTAGAAAAAAATTTTCCCTCACCCTCTCTCCTGGGAGACCTCCAAGTCTGAAACACCTTTTTCTCCCTTTCATTCTTACCATAGTGACAACAGATCAGTTCATCATCTCTTAAACTGTTTTAAGTAGATGCTTTAGTGGTGTCCTTTCACGCAAACCCAGTCTATATGTTTTCATCATGACTCTTATTAAAAACCAAGACCTGTTGATATTATTTTCTTGCTCACAGAAGTGCCTTGTTTACACATTGCTAATAAGATTAAAATAAAAAATGAAAACAAACAAAATCTCCTTAGTTAAAGAAATGGCATTTGTCATAGGTGAATCGCTCTCTTTTTCCTGCTGTGATTTTCTAGTTATATCCCAAAATTATTAGGGCATGAATTGTTTCAGAATTGGACCTTGACATTTCCATATTATTTCTTTGTTTTGATTGTTAACTTCATGAGTAAGAAAGCTATCTCTCTTTATTGTTCATAGGGATCCCAGTTCTAATGTAAGACAAAAAGATAAGAATATATAAACACAGACAACAAAGTGGGCAACATGCTAATACTAGTGTGCATGTAAGCATGAAAATGTCCGAGTTAAGGTTTCTTAACTCCAGCTCACAATGGTAGTGATGAGAGTACACTGGACAGAAAACATGACTACAGAAGTCGTCTCTATTAATATTGAACCTTTTAATGGGAAAATACAAAAGTGCAAGAAAAAAATGATTCTAGGCAAGAAAAATTTGTCAGCTTGTGATTTTAAAAAAGAAGTATATGTAATGTAGTGATTGTCCAGGTAAATCATGGTCAGGTAAGAAAACAATAGACAATGAAGGCACTTGCAAATCAAACCAAGTACTTGGATCTTAAGCTACCAGTGACGGAAGACTGTTTGAAGCAGAGTGTGATAAGATCATATGTGTATGCAATAGTCACTCTGCTATGGCTGCAATGCAAACGATATCATAGAAAGGAAAGACCTGAGAGGTTGGGAGTATTTAGGAGTTTTTGCCTGAAAATCTCGACAACAGCCACTCTGACCTTCCCACATGCTTTGCTATCTGAGTAGAGAATGGTGAATTGGAGTAGAAATTGAGAAATGCTTTATTTTCAGTGGCTATGCAGTGGATATGCATGGCTGGAGTTTCAGAAAGGACTTAGAACTTGAGCACAGATTTCAAATATATTAGTTGCTAGTTTTGGCAAAAACTAAGGGAATTGGTGAGATTATTCAGATAAACAGTGCTGAGTAAATGCAGTGCTGAAGATAGGATAGTCAGGAATGCCAACCTTTAATTTTATTATTCAAATTGAGGTAACATTGACTTGCATCACAGATTATGTGTTAGGAATACAGGTCCACACCTCTTCAAATGTTTGTTAGCTCACCATGCCTACCATCAAGATATCAGTAACTCCCCCCCATACACACACACACACACACACACACACACACAATCTGTTACATTTCCTCAACCCTCTGCTTCCATCTTTGCTCCCTCTGTTATCCTCACTTCTGGAATGATAACCCCAGGTTTACTTTGGTATTGTATTGTTTTGTCAGTTTCACAATTTTGTTTCTTTTATAGTCCACATGAGTTACATAGTCTGATATCTGCCTTTCTCCTGACTTAGTTTCCATAGCATAATACTCTCAGGTTCCACCCCTAGAGTCATAAATGATTAGATCTAATTTTTAATTTTTTTATGGTTTAGTAGTATCCCATTGTGTATATACACCACATATTTTTTATGTAGTCATTCACCAAAGGACAACTAAGTTGTTTCCATATCTTAACTATTGTAATAGTGTTAAATGAACATTATGCTTCATGTGTTTTTTTTTTTTTTTTAATTTATGTTTCTAACATTCTCAAACTAAAATTGTTGGGTCATAAAGTAGATTTATTGCTAAACTTTTAAGGAAATGCCATAGTGTTCTCTGTAGAAGTTGAAGCAACTTACATTTCAAACAACAATAGCTCTTTTTTCTCCACATATTCAACAATACTCATTGTTTCTGGTCTTTTTATATTAGGTTGTTTTCTGACATTGCTGAGCTAATATGTCATTGTTGTTTTTAGTTGCATTTTCCTGATAAAAAAGATGATGAGAATCTTTCCCTATAACATACAGGCCACCAATATATCTTCTTCAGAATTGTCTATTCAAATCTTCTGCCCATTTTTCCTTTTATCAAGGTCTATGAATTGTTTATATATGTTAGAAGTTAACTTTTTGTGGTCTATACGATGCACAAATATTTGCTCCTATTTAATAAGATCATTTTTTCTTTTAATGACAGTATCATCACTGTGCAAAAGTTTTTATTGTTTTGTTGTTGTTGTTTTTTTTTTAGTTTTATGTGGTCCAAATGTGCTGTTTTTGCTTTAGTTTGTCTTTCTTTTAGAGTTAAGTCTCCAAGGAAATGTCTTAAGACCAGTGCTATTGAGTGTATTACCCACATTTTTAAAATACAATTTGTGACTTATGTTCTTAGAGCCAAGTATTTAGTCCCTTTTGAACTGAAATTTGTCTACGCTATATGATGAGAAACCAGGGCACATGTGACTAATGCTATATATGGAAGAGATTTTCCTCTCTCTTTGCTTGTTAACTAACTATTCATTTTATTGTGGGTTTATACCTGGGCTCTCTATTTTTATCTATTGCTAAGTTTAACTAGTTTTATTCTAACACCATACTGTTTTGATTATTGTTGTTTTGTATTATTATAGTTTGATTCCAAGGAGTATAATATCTTCATTCTTTTTCCTCCCCAGGATTACTCTTTGGAATCTCTTCTAGACCCATGCAAAATTTAATAATATTTGTCTATACCTGTGAAAAATTCTATTTTGATCGAGCTTGCAGTGGGTAAGATGAATGCTAATATTTTAAATGTGGCTAAAGAAAACAACAACATGCTTTTGCATGTCAGAGAAGCTGTTTTAAATAGGATATCAGAAAGATAGCCGAGAAGATGATTACCTGCTAAAATGACTATTTACTTAACATTTTAGATCAAGTGAAATATATCATTAGAATAAATTCCATGTGTTTTCTTTTACTTTTGCTTCATGACTATGAGCAAAAAAATAAAAAGTAAAATAAGCATAACCAAGTAGAGGGAGTGAGTGAGCATTAAGTATCAAGGATATCTTTAGTGAGGTAGGTGAAGGCACTTTCAATTGAGAGCTGAGGTGGAAACTACACTGTTTTCTTCACTCATCTCCCTTCAGGTTCATTTCAGGAATGGACCAGCAGTCCTGGTCTATTGTTGGTGGTGGTTGTGGAAAGGGATAGAAACCATGGAACACCACATCTGATACCTCTTTTGAGCATAAGTAAGCATCAGTGCTAGCATTTCCATATGTGGTGTATCCAAGCTAGCCCATGAAAGCTGGCAGTGGCAGTGATGTCTCCTTTCAAGTAGGGATCATTTTGAGTTCTCTGCTATAACTGGTTGTCTCAGACACCAAATGCTTGTAGGGTCAGAACTGGCTGCCATTTCCTCTTTGTTGACATTCCATTTGCTTTCAATAAACAGATCAGATATCATTTCCCCTGAAAACATTCTCACTTCACAAGAGAATTATTGCACTTAAGTGTTCTCAGAGGATTTTGTGCATAAATTCAAAAACTGTTTAAAACAGTCTGCTTCATGATAAAGTTATACATGTATCCCTGTCTTCCACTCTTGAGACACCATCTTATTTATTTTTATAGCCCAGATTTAATGTAGTAAGTTGAAGCACTTATACTTCTTTATGGATATGAGGTGTATACACCAGAGGTTTTCCGATTACAATAAATTATTTTTTTAATTTTAGAATTTCAAGGGGGAGATGTACATTTTTATATAGAAAGCCAGTATCTATGAAACAGTTGAAATCACTTTTGCTCCTTTCTTTTACTATATAGGCTGCTGCCTTCTGATACAGTTCTGAATCAAGTAGAACACTTCCCTTTGTCCTTTAGAAAGATATTTAGCAAATATTTTCTTGTGTACAGAGGTGAATTGGACTCAATAAATACTCTTTTGTGACCATAGTTTGGGAACAGCATTCTAGAAAAAAAAAGTACAGAAATCTTGGTTTGAACTTGGTTTACTTTGGATATGCAGGCTTATATCAGATGCCAAATAAAGGGACTTGCTAATGGAGGTGATAGTCTAATAGACAATCTTCACCTTCAGGTACATATTGTGGCTGAATTGTGCTCCCATGTTAAGAAATTCTAAATCACTAGCACTAAATGAGGTTTATGATTCCTGCCAATCTTCTGCCTTCAAAAGATAGAATTTAATTTGTATGTTCTCAGACCTAGAAGAATTATCTTTAGTTCTTTTAAACTGATTATTACTGATGTAACATTGGATTTATGGCATGATTTCTCTGCAGTAGGATGTTTGAAATAGGTATCAATTTTCATGTGTTAAATGAATCAATAAATTCTTAATGTTCATGCATGTCATAAAATCTGAACATCAACTAAAATATTTTATTTTCATAATGTATCCATGGTCTTAAAGAAATTTTACATTTCTGCACTCCTTTTTCCTTCATGAGAAAAATGCTGCTTTTTCTGGGAGCAACTTGATTATTGGCAGAGAACTTGATGAAAATAAATTATAATGGGATGTGTTAAGGACTCTTGAAATGTGCCCCTGTTTAATTGCTATTTGAGCCTATTCCTCTTCCCTCCAGACAGAACATAGAGCCAGTGATATGATGCATGTCTGACACAGATTCATAATTCACCGTACTTAGGAAGACTTATAATGGTGCATTTTTAAACTTAATGGCAATGGCCAAGCATATCAACATCTCGCTCAACATAGTTAGTGTTAATATAATGGTGGGGATTTTTCAGTCTATTCAGTGAAGCAAAGTAAGGCCTATGCTCCAATTATTTTTCAGGGATAGAGGTGGAGAATGTGTATTCAAATGGAGACATGGATGACATTTGTGTTGTGTGTGTGTGAAAGAGAGAGATTGAAAGAGAGAGAAAGAGAAAATAGAAGGTTAGTAATTCTAGAAAATAACATATCTTTGCATGTTAAAAATGATTTAAATTTCCTCTAGTGTTAAACAAAGGATAGTGTCATTAGAAAAAAAAGTCCTATTGTTGGGGCTATAATAAATTTATTTTTATTTTAATGAATGATTTCCTACTCATCATAACAAAATTTTCAAGCATAAAGTAGTGGCATTTCTTTAAACTAAGAATGAAGCTACTTATATCTATCTAGAATCTATTTCAAGTGGAAAATGGCTATCGATATTTTAGGCTATTTTTTAAAAATTCTATGGGAGTTTTCCATGAATAAATGGTTTTCCCCCTGTGCCTGAACTCACCACCAAAGCTTGAGGGCGTGAGTACCTGTGGGAATTGCTTCCATCTTGGGCACACATTGCCTTCTCACTACTGCTGACTTCCTCAGTTCCACCTGTTATTGTTAGAACCCACATTCAGACCAATTCAAGAAGAAAAAGCCAAAACTTGGTTTTGATGCCAGGAGCTTCACTTTCTGCTCCACAGTCTGGGGTTCTTTTTGTTCCATGATTTCTGGTGCAGAGGTTTTCTTATCTGCCTCTTGCACTCATCTTCGGATAGTCATCGCTAGTAGGGCTCAGAGTGAATTTTATTTCACTCATTTCTTTGCCAATGGCTTTGGCCTTGATCTGAGTTCTGTTTGGGGCATGAATGGAACTTCCTCCCATTGCAGGATTTCCAAGCAAAAATGTGTAGATGAGAAACACATTTCTCTTCCTGCCTGGATCTCAGAGATCATGCTACACAGGCCTGTATTGACTCCCATTCTAGGAATATTGAGGGTAAGGAGACTTAGACCACCAACAATAATGCCTTCCTTTAACTTCTAGTCCTTTTATTATTTCTTCCTTTTCTTCCTTTGTTTTTTTCTTTCTTTTCCTCCTTTTTTTTTGATTTACAGTGGATTTATTATAGATTCACCTCCATATATATAAATAAAGGCAATAGTTCAAATTTTGCATAAGCATTAAAATTATGGTGTTGTTCATGTAAAAACCAAGTAGAATTTGCAAATTAAAGAAAAGTCAACTGTAAAGAAATAAAAATAATACCACGAATTAAAATGTGAGAAATTGACAACAGTCTTTCTGCACTCCGATCACTTCTCTCTGGTCTGTACACTGCATTAAAGTCTAAGCCATTTTGTATGCACACACACACACACACGCACACACACACACATACACACACACACACAGGAATTCTCTCTTCTTTTTCTTGGAAAGAATCCCCCCTTTCAGTCTATTTGTTCCCATTATTCAAATTTAGTTGTATTCCATGGAGCTGGACCAACCATTGCTTCCAACATGGACCTGATTCCAGGTTCTTCCCCCGCCCCCTTTTTTTTAATATGCACATACAACTTTTACGGCCTTCACCTCTGTTACTATTGGGCACACGATTCTGCTGAAGCCACAGCTATTTTGCAAGTCAGCGATGACTTCTCCAGCCCTGGGTTGGAGTTACGTTGGTAACTTTGCTCTACATTTCCCCCCTTCATGGAAAAAACATGGAGGGATGGTGAGGAGCATAAATCTTGCAAGTTGCTTTTCCGAGACCAGCCAGAACTAGCCCCAAATAAAGACACGGTGGACGGTTGGCGCCTGTGTTCTCCTCATTCCGATTTCGACAAGCAGTGGCCAGCCAGAGATGCACTAGAAGGTAAAAGGGGAGCAGCAGCCAGCTGTTAATCCGATTGTGACTTGGGTTCGCGGTTCATTTCTTCAAACGGCCCAGTGGCGTGCAGCTCTGTGATTGAGTGTCTTTGTCCCACGGAGCTTTTCATGTTCTACCTCTCACCATTGTTTTTGGCTGCAGACCAAGTCTCACATCTTCTGCTTGCAGGATTCTGTTCTGTAGGCTCCACTGCAGGCAAGACTGGGCGTAACACGAGCCGCCTGGGTTTTCCCAGCAGACAGCACATTAAAGCGAAGTCTGCTGGCTAGCGGCAGAGACAGGTGCGACTCCCGCCCCCACTGTTTGTCCCAAGGATTTCTCTTCCAGGGCTGTTCACAAAGGCTGGGGAAAGGGACTGATTTCATAGGCAGCAGAGCCCAGGATTAAAATGCTTCACCTGCTGCTTAGCTAAACTAGGGGAATGGTGCTTCCAGATGTGGACCCATCTCTGTGCTGTTTGGGGGCACCCCAGCACCCCTTCTTCCCTAATCATGAGCAAGGGAAGGGATGCATCTCCAAGGTCCACCATACAAGGTGTGACCTTTGTATGGCAATGCTGTGATGACTGGTCTTTTCTTCCTCCATGTGGCTGGGCTGTGAACAGCTGATCTGATGGAGTTCAACCAGATGTATTGTTCTGGACTAGTCCAGAACCATTTTTCATAGCTCCAATAATCCAGATGCAAACGGTCAAGAGTTTATCCCCCAGTCTGCGGCTCCTTCTAATTGGACTCTGGAGAGTGTTTGGGTTCTCAGGGGGAAATGGACTTAGAGGTTGGGCTAGGGGTCCATCTAGCTTGATCTTCCCGGCTTACCACCGATGCTTCCCATACTGAGCACTCTGATTTGCAGGCGTGAGCTTCTCTTCCTCTGAACCTGCAATTCAGCTGTGAATTACATCCCTGTGGGATCAGCCATAAGGGTTTACACTAGCCATGACCCCCATGCTCCACCCCTTGGGCCTCTCACATGCACTGTATCATTTGCTACCAGAATTTAAGGTAAGTAGGGGTGTTTTTCAGAATTAGACGAAAGGCTGTTTATTACAAGTTAATACCATAAATCACTAACAGGGGCCGTTGCCTATCTGATGTATGGCATCATGTGGGTAAACACGGTGCTCCCACTGCCTGGATATATCCAGGTTCTCTGAAATTAATGGGGTATCTGTGAGCAGATGTAATTCCTTTGCAGCATTTAGAGCTGTCTTAAAAGATGCTGGGATGGGGCATGGGTTTTTACAGGAGTCAGTTCTGTAAAACTCTCTCTGTCCTTCAGATTCCTGAAACTTGGCTCCTACTTTATTTAACTGTCTTCAGACTGGTGGCATCTCTAGGCACTTCTGTTACTCCTCCATGCAGAGATTCAGACAAGGCAGGACATTATGAGACTCCACAAGAAGCCACCTGCCATCTTGTCACCTGTGTCCTTATTTTTTTTAATTTCCCTTTATTTTTGTTTTTTATAAAAATTGCTCACACATATATTAACATCATTGTATACCCCGAGGTTTTCCCACTGCCTGTCACCTGAAAACCACCTCTTGCATCTCTTCTGCCCGTCTCTCCTCAACTTTATCCCCACTCCCCCTCCCTTGCTCTGTGCTTCAGTTCTGCTGAGAGTTTGTAGTTTGAAGTGTTACTTGTCTTTTTGTTTGTTTTCCTAATGTCTGCAGCCCCTGTGTTGCTTCCAAGCACCAGCTTGCTAAGCAGGAGAAGCCTGCAAGTGGCTCAGCTCTGATGGGGTGGTCACTCACGGTCTGAGTTCCCTCTGTCTGCACTGCTGTCCATGCTCGACTTCCCCTTTCTTCACATGATAAACTCCCACTTTTCTCTGTCTCCCTGACATCAAGCTTCTTCTCACTTGAGAAGACTCCCCAGCCTCCCCCAAACAGCCTTCACCACATCCTTCTCTCCTGTTCTTTCCTCGCCTCATTCTGTCAACACAACAGCCTATTTGCGCTGGTCATTGGTTGCTTTGACCATTCATTTTAAGTCTCCATTAACTCATGACTTTGTTCCAGAATAAAGACTGCATCTTCTTCATCTTTGTGAATGTATGTTTCCTGTCACACCGGAGTCCCAGGTTTATAGTAGGTGCTCAATTAATAGTGGTTTGATAAATGAATGAATAAAACATATATGTAATTGATCTTGACTAGGTGAGTGGATAAAGGATATATTTAATTGATCTTTATAGTTTGGAGAAGACAAAAGCTGAATACGGTAGGAGGTACTCTGTGGAGAGAACAGTGAATCAGGTACATGGAACAGAGAAACTTCTAGTTATCTGTCCTATGGATTAGCACCAAATGGCTAAATTGAACCAGTTGTTCCTCAACTTCCTCTCCCATTTACTTCTTGCTGCTCTACACAGGAGGGAGATAGGCCAAGGAGGAAGGATTGTTCCCCCAGCAGCAGGTGATCTCACTTCATTTTACCCAATGCTTCTTATTTATAAGAAAATGATTTACCTTTGCTTTAACATAAGTTGAGGGTCAATATGTAATGAGATATTGAGCCTGGTGTTTTTCTTACTGTGGGGGAAGTAATCTTTTGGCTACTTCTTTTCTCTCATCTCACAGAGCACCAGGCAAACAGTTCCAGGCAAGGTTCTAATCACATTGAAAAGTCCTCAAAATAGTTAATAAGGGGGGGGGGTGTGCTAACAGAGGCTCAGAGAGGTCAAGTAATTCACTCCACGGACACGCAGCTGGTAAGTGATAAAGCTGGAAGTCAGTCCATTCAGTTTGGGTCCAGGTTTTGTGCTCTTACCTGCCCTGGCAAACCCTCTTCTCTGTCTCTAGAAGCCATCTTGCATGAAGGGGGATTTTTACATTGGGAAAGAACCTAACAGGTAATTTAAAGAATGTTTTTGAAATGCCCCATAGAAGGCTAAAGAGAAAAATGATCATTTCACTTAGAGTTCCAAACTGATAAATTTTGAAAGCTCATGCATTTGAATCTCAAACTAAATAACTGAACAGTTCCTGAAGGAATGAAGTAATAATCTCTGTCTCTCTTTAATTGACTTGGAGGACCATGGTTTGTGATCTAAGTGAGAGTTTTAAGTCAAGATGGACTTGCTCTCATATAGTTAGTGAAACAATAGGAATTTTCTATTGTTTTAGCCTTTCTTTCCTGGAAGAAAATAAAGTTCGAGTCATCTACAAATGGGTTGTTTTTCCTCTAGAAAGCAGAGGCCACAGACATCAACAGATGGAAAGTCACAAATGAAAGTGACACTATTTTGCCAGGGTATTGGAGAGGCACAATGAGACCCAGAAGAACAGTGAAATCCAGTTGTCCTGATTTTCTGCCTCCACGTCTGCTGAGATGTCCGTGTTGAAGGGAGGCCCAGACAAATGTGTTGGTTGCTGAAAGGCAGCGCTGCCTACAGGGGGATCTGGAATGAGATCTGCTGGAAATTCTTTCTCCAGTTGAGTGGGAAACATAAAGAGGACCATTGCACAGAGCTCTGGAGTCTGGCGACAACGACATTTACCTGGTCTGTAAAGGAGGAGTTGATGTCTTTCTCACAGATGTTAATCAGTTTACAAAGAAAATCTGACAAGAATCTTCTTGGCTATAGTTACAAATTGTATGGAAAAGACCTCAAATCAAAGTGGTAGCAACCCCAATTTCCATTAATGTTTCTTTTTCTTTTTTTTTTTGAAACTAGGTCTCGTTACATTGTGTAGGGTAGTCCCAATCCCACAGATTCAAGCAATCTCCAGCCTCAGCCTCCCAGGTAGCTGGGATTACAGGCACCTGCCACCATGCCTGGTATTTTTGAGAACAGGTCTCGCTATGTTGCTCTGGCTAGTCTCGAACCAGTGAACTCAAGTGATCGCTGGCCTCAGCCTCCTAGCGCTTGGATTACAGATATGCTCCACCAAGCCCAGCTCCATGAATATTTTAATAGCTACCTAAATTCTCTCTCTCTCTCTCTCTTTCTCTCTCTCTCCCTCTCTCTCCCTCTCATAATTTCCTAACGAATATTAGTGTGCTCAATTGGATAGAATACTGTGCTATTTCTAATGATCATCAAGTATTAATTTGTAGTGAAAACATTATACTCCTTGTCTAAAATCTATGGAGTGAATTATCTCCATTTCTGACAATATTTTTTTAATTTTAATTTATGCATATATATATTTCACATCAATCAAGATTCTTGAATCATAACCTCTGATCTTATGAGATTCCATGGCCCCATAGCATGGCTAAATAAATTACCCTCTCTACATAGCCTAACTTCCATAGTCACCTTGTAAAAAGACATTCCATTTTTTTCAGTTGAAACCATTTTGCAAGATGCTCCATATCATTTTTTTTTTATCCATGAATAAAATCATTCCTAAAGTGCCTTAAAAATCCCTCTTTAAATACAATAGAGCCAATAAAAGGCATCTGCTCCATAACTCCCTGGAGTTGACTAACTCAAGTTTTCAGGAAGCTCAAATTCCTCCAATTCCATCACGCTGCCATCTTTTCTCACTCTGTTTCAGTGGCAATGAAGAACAGCTGGCCACCATCCCCTGTGGTACTGGCCTCTCCATAGTGGAAATGCGAATAGTTTTGGACATGGTACTTATAAAAACATCTCCTTGAAAATGATGTAGCCTATTTGGTATTTCCCCCTGTAAATAGCTAGATTCCTTATAGCCAATCCTCCCAGCAGCTATCGAGTGCTAGCTCTCAAACAGCATAATGCAAGCATTTTCTGCCTCTTCTGCTCAGGAATGTCTTCCTAGGAGGTTTCACAATAAATTTTATTGTGTTTAATTTATGACATACAATGTAAGAAGAATGGAATGCTTTTCAATTTGAATTTGCATTGATAAAGAAAGGTTACCATAGCGCTGGGCTGCTTTTACCAAATTTGCCCAACTCTGAAGGGAATGCTAATGAGAAAGTGACCATGCTTCTTGCAGCAATGCGCTGGTGGGTCATCAACACCAGTTTTGTTGACTGATCTCTTCTTCTCATTGGGAGGGTGTCTGTGACTCCGGGTCAACCATCCAAGGAATACCTCACCCCCAAAAAGCTGAAAGGAAGTGATTCAGTCTTTCTGAGATCATCTTCACTGCTAGTGATGGGGGTAGCCAAAGTCTGAAAAGGCTCACATTTTGCTCTCTTTAGGAAAAAACAACATTGATTTTAGACTCTTGTTATTGAAGCCAGGGGGACTCTCCCATTTCAGCAGAGAGAAAACTGGCCTGGGCTGGGGACATTTCCTGGCCTGAGTCTCTGCCTTGAATGGGATTTCAGTTTGCCCCCTCCTCACCTCTCCAGTCCCTCAGCCTGAAGCTCCGCCTCCACCCTGGGACCATATGGGAAAGCTGGCTCCACGGCTGTTATTCTACTGACTCCAAGTTCACGCAGCTGTTCATTCCCTGCTTAATGTCCCAGTAATTACAGCAATGTGCTCTTCTCTTTTTCCAAGCCTGTAACTTTTCCTAATGGAAATGATTTGTTTTTAACAACTTTCATGCATTTTGGTCTTTAATAAGAAAGGATGCCTGGTGGCCTTGAGAACTTGCAGTTCCCTATCAAAAGCAGAAGTCTCTGCCTCAGCCCCAAGCTCTGTAGGGGGGCTCCATGGCTGGAGCCAAAGTTGGGGTGGGGTGAGGATGGGCTTAAGTGGGTGGAACTAACTTGATATGAATGGGTCAGCTGGAAAACAAAGCCAGCTCTTCGCCTCTGCACATGGAGGTGGTGAAAGAACATTTTTAAAAAATGCGAAACTGGGAAAAGTCAAAAGGACAAATAAAGCTCTATTTCCATGATCCAGATTCGATAGGGTCTCCAAGGATTTTTAAAACAAATATCTGAAGAGCTTTTAGCTTCATCCTGGCGCTTGGAGCATGGTCCTGTTTTGCTTTTGTGGTGGGGTTTGGGTGGGAACGCAGAGGATAGCCAGGGAGGCATCTCCCCTGTGATTCCTGCCAAACCCTGGGCCACAGATCAAATGTGTTTGTTCGCATTATCATTTCATGTGTGGACAAAATCTATCAGTCTTGGGATCTCTGCCCTTGCCTCTTCCTATGGGATCCTGGGAATCACCACAAGAGGGATAGTCTAAGAAATTATGATTCCTTTTTTAAATTTGAAGGCAATTTTTTTGAAGTCTATTGGACTTTTCCATTTGGGAGCTTTTATTTTTCAAGATTAGTTAAGCTGCAGTTGCAACAAGGAGCATCAGGTCAAACCTTTATGTATCCTAATTAGTTCTGTGCAACAGAGAGCTAATTTATTTGGACAGAGGAAATGGTTCCTTGATATGAACATTCAAAATCAAGGCCATTAGGAGGACAATTGGCTGTGATAACCAACTGAGTATGTCTCATTTGACATTTTAAAATCCATATCACTTAAAGATTTCACTAAAGTTATAGAATCTATATTTTGAGTCTCAAATCTTTTGATGCTAAGTTCTAGCCATACCTTTTAGGAACATTAATCATACTGTGTGTTTTTTCCCTTTATGCTAATCAAGGTTGCCAAAATTAGCTTATCCTCTGTCCCAATTAACTTTTTTCCTCTTCTCCACTTATCTAGCAGCCTCCTGTAAGCTTTTATAAACTCTATTATACCAAAGTAAGGGAATGAAAAATATTCATTTATTACACAAAATTCAACCACTTCTGAATTTGCAATAACACCTGTGAAACAGTTGTTTCCTCACTGATTCACAGCTCCCAGAGCTCGACTAAGGAGGCCTTTGTTCCTTTAAAATCTGCCCTCAAAGACCCCAGGTGTGATGGGCTGGGGCAGGGAGGGGGGGTGTCTCTAGTTCCTACTGGAGGCCATCTCTAGTTTCATCAGTGAGATCATGTCATTCTCTATAGAAAGCAAAACACTACTATATATTTAAGCAAGTTTTGAGTTTAAATGTTCAGATTTAGTACCTTGACTCTCATGAAAGTATCTATCCCACTCCATGTTCTTTTCCTTTCAGTGATGGCATCCTAATCTGTGAGACTATTTTAAAGCCTTTCATCATCCATTAGAACATGCAAACACTAGATGTGCTCTGATGAATGTCAAAACAAGTAGGTGTATGATAATAACATCACATGACTCATTGTACTCATTCATTCAGCAAATATTCATTTCAATTTTTATTTTACCTCTTGAAGAATTTTATCTTCCTGTTAAGAAGTGACAAAACTGTGTATCGAAAGTATGAATTGAAATTATTTCATATATATATGAAATGGTAGCAATCAATTTCATTAACATGTTTGTTATCTCAGTAATCATTTGAGTGTGCTTTGGTGAAAATGTGAAAGAGCTTATCTTCCAGGAAATTTCAAGTATGCTGTACAGTATTACTTACAGACATCATGTTATACATTATAATCCCCGAATTGATCTTTATTTTTTATTGAAGCAAAATTGCATTTTAATATTATATGCTTCCAGTGTTCATTATTGAGAATTAATATATATATAAACATGTATACATATATACACCTATCTATGCATATATATCTATTATGTTAAGTTTGCATATATGCATGTAAATATGCATGCACATATATACATGCATGTCAACTATACATAGGTTATATCTATATACATATATACATGAATATGTAGTAATTCCCTCTAGGTTCCTCCACATTGTTGCAAGAGATAGGATTTCACTTTTTACAGCTGTATAATGAATGTGTATTTGTGTATGCATGCATGCATGCATGCATGTATGTGTATATGTATGTGTATATATGTTCTTTATCCATAAGATGAGCACTTTGCTTGTTTCAGTTCTTGCCTACTATGAAAGGCACTATGACAAACAAAGTAGTTCTTATATCTCTTCAACATAGCATTTTTTTTTAATTTATGGGTTAATGCACAGATGTGGAATAACTGGATCACACAAACTTTCTATATGTGTATTTTTATTTTAGGGGGGCTCTCCATATCTATATCTTTACCAACTTATACCCCACGAACATTTAATAAGGGGTGCCTTCTCTGCACATCCTCTTCAACACATGTTTTTGCTTTGTCTTTGGGATGATAGCTATTTTTAACAAGTGTGTGATTATATCTCATGTTATTTCAACTTGCGTTTCTCTAATAATAAGAAATAGTAGACATCTTTTCCTGTACCCGCTAGCCATCTGTATGTCTTCTTTGGAGAAGTGTCTATTCAGATCTGCACATAGTATAGTGTGCAAATGTCTTTTCCATTCCGTAGGATGTCTTTTCATTTTGATGCTTGTTTCATTTGCTGTACAGAGGGTTTTAGTTTGATGTAGTCCCATTTATTTTAGTTTTTGTTTTCCTTACCATTGCAATTAAGTTCTTAAATATACCCCTAAGGATCATATGCCTCTATTTTTTATACTAAAATTGTGTATCATCTGGCCACATCTCCTGATTTCCTCCATCTCCATCCCTTATCTCCCCGCCCCTGAATCCAACCACTATTCTCTTGGTTTCTGAGTTGTACTGTTTTTGAAGTTCTGCATATATTTGATAGCACTAGTATTTGTCTTTCTCTGTCTCACTAATTTCACTGAACATAATGCCCTCCAGAATCACTGAGCTGTTGCAAATGACAGGATTTCCTTCTTTTAAAAGTTTGACTATTTGGTGATGAATTGTATGTATACCACTTTCTTTATCCATTAATCCATTGTCAGATTGTTTCCACACATTGACCATTGTGAATGCCTCAGTGATCAAAGGCATGCAGATACCTCTTTGAGGTAATGCTTTCATTTTCCTTGGATATAATCCCAGAAGGATTGTTGCTGGTCATATGGTGGTTCTATTTTTAACTTTTTGAGGAACTACCATATTGCATCCATAGTGGGTGCATAATTTATATCCCCCACAACTGTGGAAAGGGCTTCCCTTTCACCTCCCCACCCCTCGGCACCTGTCATCTTTGTCTGACTAATAATACCCGTGTCAACAGGTGTGAGTGGAGATGTCATTGTGGTTTGGGTCTTGCTGGTAGTTAGTGATTAGTTGAATACCTTTTCATGTACCTTTTGGTCATTTGTATGTCTTCTTGGAAAATGTCTTATCAGTTCTCCTGTCTCTTTATTTAAAATCATTACTTGTTCTGTTATTGTGTTACATGAGTTTTGTATGTTTAGATAGTAACCTTTTATCAGCTGTGGGGTTTGCAAATATCTTCCATGGGCAACATTTGTGACACAGCACTGCTTGAAGAAATAGCTTCGCACTGTCATCAGCCCCCGACTCCTCTGTAACATGTTCACTTCTGAGGGCTGGTTTCTGTCAGGAGGAGCAGAAGGCTGTGACTGAGCTCATCAGAGAATCAGCCTGACACTGTAAACATGACAGGGCGGGGGAGTCAGATGGGCATTTGTCTTGTGCCAGCAAAAAAATGCTCAGCAAAAAGACAGGGTCACTGCCCAGAGTCAGCTGGGATCCAAGGACGGGGCAGACCACACAGCGGCTGAACCCAGGAGAGCTGCCCTCCCATCTGGGACGCTTGCTCCTGAGGGCCTGTTCTCTGTCACAGAGCCTCTCAGAAGCCTGGGCTGGGAAGGTGGAAATGCAAACACATGGACACTGAATGGCCTTTGGTCTGAACATGAGTCACATGGACTTCTAAGTAAACAGGCTCCAAGATCCCAGTGTGGCCCAGGGGGCTGCTGATCACCGAGCAAATAATCAGAAGCGGAAAATGCAAGGCCACTGGAGCAAATCCAGCTTCCTTCCCTGACACGGGAGTGCAATCAAGACCCTCAAGATCCAGAGGACCAGCATGCTGTAGAAACGTCTTCCCCTGCTCCTCACTGCTGGTTGACCAGATGACATTCTGCCAGGTATGATACCCAAGGCCTTCAAGCCTTTGAAGAGGAGCCATGTTGTGCATGTGAGGGGTGGCATGGAGGAGGCTCTTCTCATTGGCAAGATTTGACTATTTAGCTCTCCTAATTACACCTACACCTGAGAGAAGAAACCCTCGCTGCATCCCCTCCCCCAAATCTGTGACTCTAGCATAGCACCAAGAAGAGCTGGTAGACTCATCTTTGAGAATTAGGTCAAAGCAGGTCACACAGCAGCCTGGACAGACAGAGGGGTAATGGCAGCCCCTGTGGGCAAGTCCACATGATGAGCTCCTTTAAGCTCAGCTGATGATATCGTCGAAAGTCTTATATGTCTTCCTCCTTCAGTGCTTGCTTGTATGTAAACATTCAACTGCTGTCGGTAATCTCATCTGACCCCAAATGAAATTCCAAGTGGTCCGTGAACTGGCTTCTCACAAAGTGCTGTGCTCACTTTGTATCAGAGTCTCGATTTAGAAAACAAAATGTCCTGTCCAAGGGAGTATTCAAAACTGTAGCTTGTTGTGATATCAAATATCTACTCCTCTCCCTTCCCAGCTTGGACCTGCTTCTGGCCGGCGGTCTCCAAAGGGAAAAGGCAGCAGAGGCTGGCTGGCAATGCATCTGGTTCCTCTGGGTCTTGAAAGGTGAGACTTCCTCCTCCCTCCAACAGCTCCAGAACCAGTGTCCATCTTCTGGGTCCTGGCATTGGGAAACTGAAGAAAAATCTGACTTGAACTTAGCCTCTTCATAGCAGGCTTCAAATTTTCTGGGTTTAGTACATGATTAAAGTTAACCTTTCTTACAAGAGTCTTTAGCTTGGCTATGCAGAAAGCCCCAACCCCTCACCTTCAAATGCAGGGGGGCTTCTAGGGAGAAGCTATAGTAGATTGTAGCTGACACAACAGTAGGTTGTCATGTTTCATTGCACCCAGGTGAGCACACATGTTTTTATCTCCTGCTGGGGGCCAGCCTATTGAGTGGTTTGTTGGGAAATCCTGAAGGCTGTGTCTTGGTTGTATTTCACTAGTTTACCTGAGGGGGGGGGGGTTGTGTGGGAGTGGGATCTTCTCTATTCCAGTTCCTGCATTACAGGTCATCTGCCTCAGGCAGCTTCTTTTATTCTCCTGTCTCAGGTCACTGTTCTTAGTAGTCAAATCAAACCACATTTCAGGGATCCCCAAGTGCTATGTGACTGTCCTTTGCCAAACTGGCAATATCTCATTTAAACCCAAGTCAGGAAAAGCACCTTTCACCTCCTATAGAGTTTATAAAAATGAAACTGCGTAAGTAAAGCTATAAAGAAAAGAAATCAGTTCTCTATTTTCCATTCCTGGCCTTCCCATATGCTCATAGACTTCTCCTATTTGCTTCCCCCCACCCTAACCAAGATGCATGACATCAATACAAGACAAGGTGGCCGTCATTACTATCAGCATCCAAATCGCTAGACTTCCTAAACTTCGTATTTCTGCAGATGTTCTCCATTACATACAAGTGTCTTAAGGACCAGACACTGTGTAGCCCTGGAGGGGGTCTTGAATATTTCTCTTATGCCAAAAACTGTGTGCCAGCCAAGCTGTGGAAGGGATCACGGTCAGTTCTGTTATAGAAGCATTCAAGCCTTTTCATCACACTCTGAAATAACACATAGCTTTGCCTACACCTTTTGATCAATATGAAATTTTAGAAATAAATTAATATAATAAATCATGATGTCAGCAAGATTACCTGAATCTAATGACTGGAGTTGAGACATGTGGGGTGGGATACAGTGGAACAAGTACCTTTTAGGTCAGAGGTTGATGAGTGAACCCAGAGAAACCCCAGTTACTAAAACTCATAAGAATTACTGAACTCCTTTTCATTATTGTATTCTACTTATAAGACAAAACTGGAAAAATGGGCATTTCTATTCAACCCCTAAGTAATGGTGGAAGAATACTATGTGAATAGGTTTATGATGATGTATAAAAATGCTCCTTAAGGAAATGATATTCATCCAAATTCCAATTCTAGTAACTCAGAAAACTTGCCAACCACTGTTCCATTTATGATTAAAGAAAACATTATAAGCTCATTTGGATTGAGGTGTTAATTGTTGATTTTAAAGTTAATGATTGACATTAGTTTTTCTTAACCTTGCAGGACAGCATGTACATTTTATGCTTAAAAAACAAAACAAAACAAAAAACAAACAAACAAAAAAAAAACACCAAATGTCCTTAAACTTGAAGGGCTTGGTTAGATAAACATTTTGGAAAATTTGGGAAATGTGCACATATTTCTTATCAGAATATGAGGATAACTGGCCAAACCCATCTCAAGAAATACACCCACATCTAATGATCATATTTGGGAACACCAACAATAGAGAAAGTATCAGTGGAAAAAATGAAAACAGAGGTTATTTGAAAGATAGCCTTGGACTGAACTATAAATAGGACCATATCTTAAGCAATAAAAATAGTTACTAAGGATTTAAATATTTACCCATTATTTTCTAGAAAAGGCATGACATTGAGTTTTGCAAGGCCTGGTTTGATTAGCTTCAAATCTATTTTCTACTTTGAGACATTATCTCAATGTGTGTTTCTGCTTGGCAACAAAAAGCCAAGAACTGAGAAAAAAAAAGGTTAAGAATACTCAGGAATTGATAACATTTTTGGTCCAACCTTTATGATGTGGTCCTCCTTAGAGACAGTTCCAGAACAAACTATCCCTTCCTGGTGCTACACTTCCAGTGTCAGCTACTAAATTTAAGCTGCCACATTGGATTATGTGGTAAAAGGAAAAAGGTACATCCTCCTATATCCTCTTCAAAATAGTCACTCACGATGTGAACCAAGTGAAAAAAGTTAATAAAAGCTCCATAATCAAAACAGTGACTATATATAAAGCTTTGTGTTGCCCAATTGCCTTGCTCACCATTGTCAATCCTCCTAAGCCAGCTCAGCAGGGAAGTCAGGAGTCTGAGAATGGTGGTGATGTGGAAAGATTAATGTCATTGCCTAATCATGCAACATCATGAAATAATAGGGGCCACTTTTAATTTAAAATTCTGACAATGGTTCTATATTAATTTTCAGAAATATTGCAGTGAAGTGTTATCTCAATTACAGGGAGTTTTTGGAAAACTGTCTTTACTTTGTATCTGAATCCAGTGCATCACTTGTGACATCTTCATCCTGGCTCCTATTCTGTAAGCACATCAGTGTATATAACATCTGTGGTGTGGAAGAAAACATCAAAAGTTGCCTACAACCTCGAAGGATATCCTTCAGTGGAACTCTCCCCTACACAGTCCACAGAGATTACTGCTGTGGATGAGTATATGAGCAGCACACATCTTGTGATAAATGGGAACTTTGGAACCTTCCTACCTAAACCAATGATTAGAAAATGGACAGAAGGAACTATAAACAAGTAGTGGGATTGAATAGAAAAACTTTAAAGGCAGTTTTGAAATTTTAAGCATGTGTACATGTACAGTACACACACACAGAAATGCAAACTTCTGTGGCAGAGAATGATTTTCAGAGTCAAAAGCAGGGAGAGAAATTTCTCTGTCATTGACCTTACAGAGGACTATCCAACTTTCCTCCCTTATCTTCTGGTGTCAATTTATCTAATAAGTATTTTATATTGAACACAAAGCAGATTTATTCAAATATGTAGACAAATATTTTACCAATGGAGAAAATTAAATTAAAAAGATATATAATGATTAACACATTGGATGAACTGAAAGAAAATAAAAACACCTCTCTGAATATTTGATACAAGACAATGCTCAGAATTAAGATCTGTCACACCAAGAATTCAGGTTGATAGTCACATGGATGTTACAAAAGAATATATTTGAAGAGGCGTGACTGTTTTCTAGGATGATAATATTTAAAAAAATTAGAAGATCTATCACAAGCTGTATGGTGTTATTAATTATACATTTATTATCAAGTATTTTAAACTTTTGCTACAGTTTTTTGAAATAAATTTTCCTTTAATGCATTTATAATTTAAATTTTGTTCTAAGTTTTGAATGCAGTTGGTTTTTTAAATTGTGGTAAGAAATATGGCATAAAATTTGCCATCTTAATCATTTCCAAGTGTGCAGTTCAGTATGTTCACTGTGTTGTGTAATGATCTCCAGAACTTCTTCATCTTGCAAAACTTGAAACTCTGTGCACAACAAACCACTCCCTCTTTTGCTCTCCCCCTAGCCCATGCTAATCACCCTTCTAGTTTTTGTTTCTTTAATTTGAATACTCTATCTACTTCACATAAATAGAGCCACAGATTATTTATTTTTTATATTTGGCTTATTTCACTCTGCATAGTGCCCTTAAGATTCATCCATGTCATAGATTGTGCCAGAATTTCCTTCTATTTTTCAGGTTAAATAATATGTCATTTTAACTAGCATAATCCATTCTTTGAGAACAATTATGTTGGTTTAACATCTTGACTCTTGTGAATGGTGCTGCTATGGATATGAATAGGCATGTATCTCTTCAAGATTCTGTGCTCAGATCTGGATATTTATCCAGAAGTGGAATTTTCTAATTGAAAATTTTGGGGGAAAAAACTCCATTCTATTTTTCATGGTGTTGCAACATTTTGTATCTCTGCCAACAATGGGAAAAAAAAATAAAGCCATAGATGATGTGAATTGACAAGTATAGAATTTTTCTCTTTAGCCTTGGAAATTCTACATGATATTCAGGTACAAGGTCCTGGTGAGTGGTACACCAATTAAAT
This sequence comes from Uropsilus gracilis, assembly GCA_004024945.1. Classification (NCBI taxonomy): domain Eukaryota; kingdom Metazoa; phylum Chordata; class Mammalia; order Eulipotyphla; family Talpidae; genus Uropsilus; species Uropsilus gracilis. Next base: position 27,251 of record PVHY01008635.1, read on the forward strand.
CCCAGCACCTGACACAGTAGCCAAAATAAATGTTCAGTTAAATGGAAGAAGAAAATAAGTAGGAAAAGAGTGAGGAGAGTGAAAGGAGAAAAAAAGTAAAGAATATGGCAAGGAGGAACTTACACAGTGAATGGGTGATTTTTCTGTTGAATTTGACCAGAGCATTGTTGAATGATTTATTTTGCTCACAAAAATAATTCAGAAATTTTCCTGAACAGCATTGTGGAGTGACTTTTTTGCACTGTAATCTGTAATAAACAGCAGAGATGAATGGACAATTGAGAAAGAAGCCTGTGGTTAATCTCTAGATGACTTAGATAACTTCAAAGCATTTACATTCCCACTTTTAAAATAAGGAGATTGAATTGGAGTCATTTAATCTTCTGGACATTCATCCATGAAGTTATTGGTGCTTGGAGTTCTCTCTGGTCAATGTAGGGACTAAAGACATGGCCAGGCCACTTGGAGACTCTTCCCACAGCACTTCCACCAAACCTCTTTGAAATTCAAGTGATAGAATATTTCCAGCTTGGAACAATAGGAGCTAACATTAATTTTGTGCTAACAATGTGGTTCAAATGCTATTTTAATCTATTTCTCCTCCCTCTCTTACACACACATGTACACACACATACTACCATTTAATTCTCACTGGAACCCAAGATATGGGGGAGAATTTAATTAGCCCTGTTTTATAGCTATGCAAGCTATGAATAAAGAGGTTAAGTGACCTGATTTATAGAAGTAGAGTTTAAGTTTAGACCAATTGACTCTGGGAGCCTGTACTTGTATCTGCTTTGCCTCATTACATTTCTGCTTGCATTTTAAGTATGTATGTGCATGCTAGGTTTTGCTTCTAGAACAGTGATTCTCAAGTGGAGGCTTGTTATCAATTCTGGAGATATGAGGGTATTACTGTCACCTAGTGGGTAGAAGAAGCCAGGAGTGTTGCTAAGCCCCCTAAATAAACATGACTGTTGCCCCACCCCCACCCCATTAGGCAGTTGTCTGGCCAAAGATGCTAATGCCAAAAATGAAAGACCTATCCTAGAGTAGGAGACTGTTAAGGGCAAGCATGCCTTACCCAAATGAGTATAGCATCTGGGATAGTTAACTGAAAGTAGATGTTGATGAAAAAACACACAATTTATTGCAATACAAGTGGAATTTATTCAAATAAAGGAAGTAAACGTAATTATTACCAAAGTATCCTTCAACATTCACCCAGGATACCCATGGCTCCATCCTGGAAACAAATGCCTCCCTTCTTATGAACCAGCACTGCCTTTCCAGTCCCCTTCATCATATGATTCTACTGTTTGAAACTTGCCCTAATATAGAGAAAATCCAGATCTACATGAGATGGATTACTAAGAGATTATGTGTGGATAGACATGTACAAAATTCTGAAATGGAAAAGTTCATGATTAATATATTCGGGCTAATAGTACTATAAATCATAAGGAGATATAATTTCAGTCTAATAACTCTTAAATAGAAACAATGTTCTAAAATGTTTTGTGTTCATGAGAGAACAAACAGACTATTTCTTTGGCAGCCCTACCTGATGTCTAGGTTCCCTGGTGTACAACAACTTGACAAAGACCTCTTAGTAGCTCCAAAAAAACATGGTGGATAGAGTGACTGCTTTGAATTGATATTGTTATGTCCATGGACTTTCGGAAAATAGATAGCAATGTGCTGTGAACAGGTGGTGGAGGGAGAGAATTTAGGTGTTCCACCAGTTGTTACTTTGGGTCAACCAAGACTAACCAGGGGCCAAGCTCTGGAGAGCTTGTGTATCTTTTAGATGCTTTTTTGCAACTAGAAAGTCTCTACAATTCAGAGCCCATCTCTCTTTTTTAAAGCTAGCAAGATTGTTATCCAAAATATCTGGTAGCCCACTGTATCTTATTGAGATATTTGAATAGCATTTTTCCTGGAACCATGGGGTAAAGAGAGTCAAAAAATAAGTAATTCCAATAACAAAAAGCAGATGCCCCCAGTTTTTTGTAATGATACCTTCAGCCAATCCAGGGTACATAAGCCACACACAGCAGAGAGAAGTTTTCTCTGGAATAAAATAGGACCATAAAAAAGTAATAAAATAAATTATTAGGAACTTACATGCTTGAAAGTCTTCTCTACCAAATGCAAATAAAAGATGTGCTATTCTATGTTCATGAGAATTCTAAATGATTTTCCAATTACCAGGATTTCAGTCTTTGAGCTTAAAAAGTTAATCACATTTTATAAGCTATCACAGCATTCAGAAAGTGGTAGCATCGAATGATTGGCTGGTGCTGAGTTCTTTGCTCAAAATGTGACTGCCTCATATTTGTGACCTTGGCACCTTTTAGGATGGTAACATGGTACAGAGATTCCGTGTAATAGTTCAGTGTGGTCATAGGAGAGTGAAGGTTGGTGAGGGGCTGAATCTGCAAGAAACATGCAGATTGAGCAGATTTTGCTGGACACACACGGACTTAGGAAGGCAGCTCTAACCAGAAACTAGATGGAAGCTTAAGAATGAAACACAAATATTTTGGCTGAGAATGCCATTGTTGAGTAAACAAAGGCAGAGTCTAGACAGCAGGTCTGTTGGAACAGCATTCACTGGGGTAAAGTAAAAGAAATAGTTGCATTGGCAAGAGCAGGGATTCACTACTGCAGTCTTGAAATGAGCCGAACTAGTGTCAGAAGATGCTGCATTTTGCACTGTGGAAGTTGATAAGCACAAACCATGCTCCCAATTATCAGAGACTGGGGCTAACATCTGTATTGTGTGGCAGAACCTTGGTTCCATCATTATTCTGCTGGCCCAGGCTGAAAGGCTCTGTGCTCCGACCATAGCACAAAAATTGAGATGGAAACAAACCTTTTGTATGTAATTTGACTGAAACAGTGGATGCATAATCTAGCTCACCATCTATGATGCCTTCTAGAACTTTACCTTGTTAAAACAATTGACTGTATATAACAAGTTAATAACACTTGTCACTAATAACACTTGGTGAGTGGCTAACCTGTAAGGACTTATTCTTGGATAAGTTATTCCTTGCCCTTTACTCTGGCTCACTAGTATCCACATGTTATCTCTTTCTGGTTATAGTCTGACTTTCTCAGGAACCATCAGTTAATTGTTGGCATAATAGTGCATTCTGACTAAAAGACCATGAACACAGGCATGCAGTATCATTTCTAGATCTGATTTCTAAGAAATACTGCCTGTTCTCCTGTCTTTCCTCATAGCCTTCTGATTGTATGGAATTCAGCAGAGGCTAATAGTTTTCAAAGGAGTCATACAATCAAAGATTCTGGTCAAGAAATGACTATAAAATCTAAGTCTTTGCTAATACACATTGTACTTGATTTGGGGCAAAAATTTAACCTGGGAACTGTTAAGGTATCAAGATTTTGGGAGCTGTATATTGCAGCAGCAATGTTACACAGTTTGATAAATATGCGTATAAGGAACCAGGAACCCAAAGTAGAGAGCTGGAGAGAACATGAAACACCTAGAGATCAGACCTATTTGTTGCAATATTCTTTTGGAGAAATGAGTGCTTGTGTCATAAACTATAAAAGTTATGCATTTTGACATTGAAAAATCTGCTGTTTCCTGATGTTTAGTGGAGTTGCATGGTGAAACATCCCTTATTCTCTCTCTTTCTTTTCACAGCACCACTAATGTCTTACCTATTTCCAAACCAGGTTGCACAAGTATTAGCAAGTACTCCTGAGTGAACACACTCATCTAAAATGGTTAATACCTGTACAGTGTGGTGCCACTACTGTGTGCTATGTACTGTGTGCTATGTGAAAAACTCAGCAAAATTTGTCCTCTGCCTTCCAGGTGAGAGTAAGATATAGTTGTTTAAATGAAAAAGCCTAACAGAGTGTGTTGCCTTTGAAATACATCATGGGAAAAAAATGAGAAACTGGTTCATTTCCTTGGGGAAGTGGCATGGGCTGAGATCTCATAAAGTTGCAGAAAACAAGAAATATTTGGCAAAGGGAGGAAGAATGTACATATGTTCCTAGGGGCTGGAATAGCCTTTTGCAGAAAGAAGATGTCATGGACAAAAGCACAGATAGGTGATATGTGATAACATCTTTCAGAGAATGGAAAATTGTTTTGTGAAGTGAGACTTAAGATACAGGAGTGATAGAAAGCAGAGAGATTATAGTCTCTTAGTTCATTGATTTCCTTATTTCCAGTGGGCTTATTTTTTTTGTATCTTAGTCAAACATTCCCATGGTTATTTCTTAAGCTTGCCATCACAAGCAATATACATTTCTGAACTCTACTGTAAACAATGCACTGTTTGGTTTTCACTTATTACTACCTCACCAACCCAAGTGCTTTGACACTAGAAATTCTTCGATTTCATTAAGACTTTACTTCCACTCTTTCCTTTATTATTAACCTCCTCTTTCATTTCCTACTTTCCTACTTACCTAGAGTTTTGATTTTATCATCCTAAATGTTATCATCTATTTGTGTTTCCTTTATTATTATGTTCTTTCTTATATGTATTTACACTTTACCCTTCTTAGTTTATCTCATTTACTTTTTTTAATGACTCCTGAATGCTTAATCATACATAATCTGATATTCCAGGAGTTTAAGTATGTAGATTTAATATCTTCCATATCTAGAACTTTTGCCTGCTTTTCCAATGCTGTCCTCTCTAACATTCTATCATTAGAGAAGATTTATCAACTCCAGCTTAAAGAGATTGTTAGAAATCTTTATATCTTAAGGTCAGTGATTGGCACAGACATTTTTACCACCCTTTACCACCAGAGTTGCCACTTACATATTAAGTCAAGTATGTCCTTGTTTCCATAGGACATTTCCATGGAAGTTTTCAACGGCTTTCTTTTCAATTTAAAATAAAACTCACCAGAAATATATCCACACATATATGGCTAGTTAATATAAAACCAAGGGGTCCCAAACATATTGTGGAAAAAGGAAAGTTTCTTCAACCAAAGATGCTGGGGAAACTGAATGGTTACATGTAAAACCAAAACAGAATAAAGATAAAAGAATGAAAGTAGTTTATTATTTTAACCTACTGAAATTTAATTTCCATGTAAACCACCACTCTAAAAAACTGAACAATAAGATAGTCTGTGATCTGTGATGTACTAAATAGAGATGTCTGAACAGCTTATCATCTCAGTCTTACTAGTCCATCAATGTCCCACTTCATGTCACCAAGTCAACTGAACTTAATAAAACTCACAGAGAACAGACACTGCTACTTATATTGAGTCTTAAGCTTTATAAATCTTATCTTTCCAATCTCCTTCTTATTTCTTCTTAGTAATTTCTTCTTAATAATAACTTCTTTATAGATGCCTTTATGGTTGACTGCTTTTCAAATAAATTCCTCATATTTATAATTTAATATTTGCTTATGTTTGCTCAAGAAATCTTTTCTAAGATTGAATTTTCCAATCCATAAATGTCACCCCTTTCAACTGAGCTCCCCCATATTTCCCTGCACAGCCATCTGCAAAGTTCTTCTGAGTGACAACAACAACACATCTCAACCCAGATTCTCTTTTTTCCAGTGTAGTCTTTCAAGGATGCCTTTGATTAACAATGACATCAGCAACCCCCTCACTCAAGTTGGAAACCTGGAATCTCTCAGTAGTTTTCTCTTTATTGTTTATTGCCTCCAGTCCATCTGAAGTTCACATTGATTTTCATTCCCAAATATTTGATTTCAATCTCCACTTTGCTTCTCTAATACCTTTGACCTAGTTCACTGTTTCTCATTTCAACCTCATCTAAAAAACAAAGCAAATTTTTTTTTCATCATGCTTAGATCTTCACTGCCCTATTATTTGTGCCTTTTGCAGTCCAAATTTCTTAAAAGAATTATGAGCTACATGCATTTTTCTCTAGTTCATTACTTTCTACTCACTGAATTCACCATCATATCTGGCTGTTCTTAGCAGGATCATAAATGGTCTGGATGTCCATCCAGCAATGAACCCTAGGTGCTTGTGTTGCTTGGCTTATAGCTGAATTGCATGATTTAATACATTTGCTTCCTAGTCTTTTCAAGAGTCAAAACTTTATGAATATTTCTATGATTTTTTGTTTGGCTTGTGATGATTTCCTATATCTTGCAAGGATACTTCTCCATCTCCTTTCTAAGAGTTTCTTATGTATCAACTCTTAAAAGAGTTCCTCCCCACAACCACACATCTCCCACAGTGTCTTTTGCTTGGTCTTAATCCACGATTCATGGCTCTCAAATGTGTTCTAAACTCTTTACACTGAGGATCCCACTAGGCAGTAGTGACCATACATTTCAAAAACTAAGTTGAACTGCCATCCAAGTCCTAGACAGGTTTGACCTTGCCTAGTTTCCAGATCAGATGTGATCAAGTGTGTTCAGAGTGGTATGGCCTTAGAAGGAATCATGCTGACAGAAATAAGCCAAAAAGCAAAAGAAAAAATGCTGGATGGTTTCATTTATCTGACGGCTAGAGGGAAAACAAACAAACAAATGGACAAGAAATATTTAGAACTGTCAGTAGAACTGAAGCATGGGGGGGGAATATCAGGGGAGGGATGGACACAAAAGATTAAGATGAGGGTTCATGTGTGACAAGGTGGTAGGAGAACCTTGGAGTAGAAAACTATGTAAAATAAAATAAATAATATATTTAAAAATAATAAAATTAAACTAAGTTGGAGGAGGAAGATTTTATTTAAGTTGCAAAAGCATATCAGGTGATTCTGAACATATGCCTTTCTTTGGTCAAGGTTTGTTCTCTCTCTGGTTAATTGCAACCCTCACCCTGTTCATTCCTTCACTAACCACCAATGCATAGGCAACTCACAATATTTTGCTTATAATTGTTACTGAATTTTTCAGTCCCAAGTTGATTTATTTTATTGCTGTTGCTACTTCAAACTACAAATCTACAAATACATTGAACTGTTCAGGATTAAGTTATAGTTTTCTTTTCTCAAAACTGCCTATCATTCAATGCTCCTCTGTACTTATTCAAGCAAAAATACTGGGGTTTCATTTTACCTTTTTTCTATTACCTACCACATCCAACAACCCCTTTATTTGTATCACTACTCTTTTCGCACGCTCATTTAGTGTTTCTTTCTCTTCTCTCTAAATATTCTACGACTTAGGTTAAGCCACCATCCCTTTGCTAACTAACCAACCTCTTGATTTGCTTTCTGCAATCTTCCACTCAGATCAAGTGAAATTTTCAAATGTGACTCTTTTTTGCCAATTCCAAGATTACAACCTTTTGGAACACTGGCCAGCCACAGGATAAAGTCTAAATTCCTGAAGTTATGTTTCCCCTGCCAACTCAGTAAGAACAAAGTTCAATGACTTGGTATCATTCATTTATTCAATAAATATTTATTGTGTGTCTCTAGGCAATGGTCTATGCTTGAGGAGTAATGAAAGATGGACACAAAAAGGATATCAATAGCAGTGAACTTTTTAGATCATAGAGAAAACAAACACAGATAAGCACATTAAATTTCTACGTACAAAATTAAAGTGGAATGACATAATTGAAGTTACGTGCAAGACTGTTATATTGCAGGCTTGGAAGTCATGTAAGGTATTAAACAGAAGGTAACTTTTAGTTTAACACCTGAATAAATGGAAGAGACAAAAAGTCTTGGAATGAGTATTTGTAGAGCAGGGAATTGTATTGTTAAAGTCCTAAGATGGGAATAAATTTCATTTTTGAGGAACAGAGAGAAGGGCATTCAAACTGGAGATTGCAGATTAAGTCCAATAATAAAATGTCAAAGAGGTAAGCAGGAAGCAGGTTGTGGGTTTTATAAAGTTTACTAAGGAATTTAGATTTTATATTGTTATTTTACCTAAATAAAATTGTATTGATTTGTAACTATTTATCATACTAGATTAATTTCAGAAATATAGCTTCATATCTCAATATGAGTATGTAATATACCACATCCACCACCAAATTTCCCTTAATCACATCAAGTTATTTT